>PVJX010006443.1:0-77645 GCA_004027295.1 Dolichotis patagonum | reverse complement strand
CCAGCACCCACACTTCTCCTGCCAGAGCGGTGTGGGACCAGTGCTGGAGCTGCTGCCTGGCCTGGCATCGCTAAGGGGCCCGGCGTTCTCGTCAACCAGCCTGTGTCGGGTTGAAAGCTGGTGGTCAGTTTAACACCAGCCGAACTGCATGGGCGTGGTGCTGAGCGTGGGTGTCCACCCGAGGGTGCGCCAGCATACGGAGACCTGGAGAGGACGAGCAGCGTGTGGGTTCTCCTAAGTGCTATTGGGAGCCATTGGTTCTCCTGGAGGAGCTCGTCATGCTGGCTTCCCTGATACGAACTCTGCTGTTATCCTCAGAGGAGCTCGGGACCTTGGTGCTGAGAGCGGCTGTGGTTCACTTTGGGGAGCTCTGGTCCTTACTTTGAGCATCTTCCTGGCTCCGGAGGGGAAGATGTGTGCTGTTCAATCTCCAGGAGAAGCTGGTCACGCTGGCTTCCTGATAGGAACCCAAATGCTCTCATCCTCGGAGGAGTTTAGGACCTCACTGTCACTGAGGATGCTGTGGTATTTTTCAGGGCAGCCCTGGTCCTTATTTTGAGCATTGCTTCTCGGCTCACATGTAGAACCCTCAGCCTGCTGGCACAGATCCTTCACCCGCTGGCACAGACTTTCTAGCTTCCACCGCTGACCCTTGCAGTGCAGATCCATGAAAAAGACTTGCATGTGTCATTGCCCGGGGCTCTAGGCCTCCAGTTGGCCCTGTGGAGGGCGTCGTCATGGGCTCTAGGTCTTCAACTGGACCCACGTAGGACACTGCCACAGGCCCTCAGCTGGATTCTTTGGGTGTTTAGTGTGTGGACAGATTTCCTGCACTTTCTTTGTATTTGACTCTGGGTGACCATCATAAATAATATTATAAATTATGTGTCCTGTATTGTCTTGTTCTCTGTGCAACCTGACTATGACACAGCCCTACCTTCACACTCGGTTTTCTGTTTTCCCTACACACACTTCCTCCTGGAACAAATCATTCACACTGCAACTGACTTGATAATAGAGAACACTATAGCCCTATGAAAGTCGTTTTTCAGATTCACAGTTTTAGCACCTGTCTTTTGAAAGTGTCTTTTCCAATACGGATCGGCAGAATGTAGGAGCACCGTTCGGCCGTTACTTGAAATTGGGTGCTGCATTGTTGGGTGCACATCATTACTTGTTTTTAAACTTCCGGTGCGAATCAGTTCACATTGAGCACTGGTGGGCTGGGGATTTAGCTCAGCGGCATAAGCGCCTGCCTTGCAAGCAGGCAGTCATGAGTTCGATCCCTGGTACCGATTTAAAAAAAAAAAAACTTGAGCACTGGTATTGTTTCCGCAAGCGCTTTCCCTCCTTGAGCACCCCCCAAGCCACGTCCTGAGGGCGCTGATGAGACTGCACAGCGTGTCTTCCCCTCCTCCTCCCTCTCCCAGCACCCCAAACTGCTAAGCCTTCAGGAAGCAGAGAGCACAGGGTTGGCCCTGCCTGCAGCTGGGGCAGCAAGGAGGGGCGCAGGAGGGGAGAGAGGACGCCCTGGGAGTGGGTGCACCATGTGTGGCTCTGCAGCCTGAGCAGAAGAGGACCAGGTACTAGGAAACACCCCTCCCCACCTTAGAAAATGGTGTTTGCTGAGGGAATCAGCTGCAGTAGTGTTTCAGAACCCTCTGGAACTCTTTCAGGCTCGGTGCTAGAGAACACCGATGACTTCTCTCACTGAGAAGCTGTGGTCCTATCACTGGTGACCTCCCCCACTTCTACTCAAAGGTCTGGCTGCCGTAAGCCATGGGCGGGCGCCAGAGGACCCCACACACAGTGAGGAGGTGGGGGTGCCCCGCCACCCGGCCCCTGCCAGCCTCGCGGCCCGGACGGGGCTCATCCTCCTGTCCACCTCGCCGAGAGCCGCCCTGGTCCTCGGCGCGCACTGCAGGGCGCGTCCTTCCCACCGACCAGAGGCAAAGGTGGGCAGGGAGATCTGTGTGGTCCACACGGAAGGGAAGGGGCGGGCGCTCAGGCAGAGGGAATTGGGCCATGCAGATGGGAGAAAGAGGAGCCCTGCCCTGCGCGGGGGACAGAGGAGAGGTCAGGAAGCGGAAAGGCTGGATCCTGGGTTAGAAACGAGGCCTGGGCTGTGCGCTGTCACGGCTGCACGTTGCAGGCCAGTATTGCGGACAGCGATCTCTGTCCCTCTCCTCCCCATCTCTGTGTCTGCGTCTCTGTCCGTCTGTCTCTGATTTAGTTCTTCAGTCTCTTTCACCCGTAGGGGAATAGCGAGGGACCCCCATACTGGCTGATTGACACAGTCCCCTAGTAGCTATGGGTAGATCTGGGTGAGGGTGAGACTGCTGCCTTCACTGTGTATTGCAGCTGCTCCCTGGCAAAGACATCCTGTTTACTCCTCCAAGCCCTGGACCCAGGACCCGGAAGCCTAGCGCTGAACTCCCCAGGGCTCCTCCCGCTCAGGCCCAGGCCCTGGGGTTCCCCTCCCAGACCCTCCCCTCCCCCACACTTTCTATCAGCTCTGCTCTGCCGTGGCCTGCAGACCCGGGAGTCCACTGCGGACCCCCACCCAGGGTTCCCAAGGCTGGAAACTTTTATAACAACTCCAGCACTAACTACCTACCTGCTTTGCTCTTGGTGCCAAAGCAAGTCTCGTGACGACGTCAATTGCAGGTGCTGTCACCTGAAGGGCACTGGGCTTAACCAGGGCTGCCCTGGCTGTGGCCATAATCTGCCCAGTCCACACTTGCCAGGGAAACCGAGGACACAGTAAAAACCTCCACTTCTATGAAACCTGGGTCCATTAAGCAGTGGAAGGTGAACGGAGCGTCCTGGGGTAGGATGAGGCAGGCACTCTCAGAAACAAGTGAAGGCTGTCACTGGCAGGAAAACAGTGGATAATGATTTTAGATGAATTAATGAATAAGTGCTTTCTAAATCTCTCCAAGCTGATTCCTAACGTCACAAATGCCAATAGATACGCTTGATAGCGACCGAGGTATGAAAACAACTCAATGCTTGTATTGCTTGATTTGCAGGCCTAAGGCCAGCAGTCTGAGCACCTTCTAGGAGGATGACAGTATGCAGTATGGCAAATACAGGGGATTTCCTTCTGTCTTGTTTCTGAAACCCAGTATTGTTCTGTTCTGTTTTGTTTTGTTTTATTCAGTGGTTTTGTTGTTTTGTTTATTTGATTTTACTATGTCTGAGGAAATGGACAACTATTGTGATGGGAAGAAGATATATTATGGTAGCCACTGCTGATGACCTGTTGGCCTGTTTTGAAGTTCTGCACCGCTTTCACTGCTTTCTTTTTGATTGGTTTTATTCTCCTTAAAATAAAAAACGTTTTTAAAAATGTCAATAGCTACAACCCACACAAACAAACCTTTCTGAAGGTCCTCAGTGATATTTTTCATGAGATTCAATGCATCCCAAGATCAAAATGCTTGAGCAAATGCCTCCCAGTGCGTGTTCCTGGGAAGTTTGGCTCTTGGAATGCTGTACTTTAGCCCCATCCGAGATGGCAGCTGGTAGCCACAGATGGTTCCAGAAATTTACAAAAATTTTAGCCATGCATTGGACGAGCCACATTCAGTGCTCATAGCCAAATGCAGCCAAAGGATTACAGAACATTTCCTCTGGCACAGAAGGGACGCTGCGTGCAGCCCCACCTCTGCATTTGTGTTTATCAGCAGCCACTGGCTATGTTCAGTTCACAAAGGAGGGAACACTGTTTCCTCTCATCCAAGCATTTCTCAAGCTTATCGGAACACAGAACCTTATGTTCCACATAAACACCTACTCCTAGTCTTTGAAAAGTCCCGTTTCACCTTTCCCAATATGTTTAACTCTTCAATATGAGGTTTTCGTTATAAACAAATTTTTGTGCCTCTTTGGATGTCAGTGGGTATAAATAATGTATTAAATGATAGAAACCTATCATGTAAATACGAATTCTCTTTCCTTGCTAGTTACACAGCTATAATTTCCCCCTGGTGCTGTGGAGTCCAGTTCAGATTACTTTCCTGATTATTTCTGAGATTTCCATCTGTTTAACGTTCACCAGAGGATTACATATTTGGGTTTCTTACACTGCTCAGACACTGTAGCCCTTATGGACGAGCTGTGACTTCTGAGTACCACACCAGTTAGTAAGGATTTACAAACTTCAGGGGTTTATTTATTTATTCATTTATTTTGGTACTGGGACTCAAACTCAGGACCTTGCGCTTGCAGGCAGGCACATATGCTGCTGAGCTAGATCCTCAGTCCCCAGGGTTCTTTTTAAATAGACTTTTAGCTTTAGAAGACTCTTAGAGACAGAAAAACCATGACTCGGAGAGTGTCTCGTGTCCCTCACACTCAGTGTTCCCCACTGATAATGTTACTGTGACTCATCTGCTGGCTACGCTTTAAAACGTTGAGTATAAAAGTCCACGTTGGTTTATGTGTCATCTATCCCTTTCTAAACTAGGATAGTAATATTGGATGTCCCTTGTCAAAGCGCACATGCCCCAGTCAGGAGAGTCAAGACACCAGGCTCCTCTTGTGTGCAGCGAGCTGAGGCTGCACACTGCTTGCTCACGCTCATGGCACCCGCGGTGGTCAGCTTTGCATGTGACACGGGCACCTGCACATGAGCTGGCGGTGCTGGCCAGAAGCCCACAAGCCCCAAGAAAACAGGAGTGTCAAAGCCCTTGGCCTTAGGGTCAGGGAGCCAGCGGGTAAATATGTGGCATGAAACTCCAGAGTGACAAATCAGCAATGGAGGTGGGGAACCGGAGGCAGAAAGCTGAAATGCTCCTAGAAGAAAAGGAAATGCAGAGACGTAGACAGCATGGACGGCCTGAAGATAAATTGACGAGTGGGAGGGAGCTGTAAGGGACACTGCACTGAGGTACAGATTCTCTATAAAAAAATAGTCTATTAAAATAGCGTGCATATTAATTTGCATGCTGCTTTTTAATTGTCTTCTCGTAAGGGAAATTCATGTATATTCATATTTACATTTATGAATGCATATATTAAAATAATTGGAAAGCTATGCACCAAACTGTCTTAGTTGCTTTCCTTGTTGCTAAGAAAAGTACCCGACACCCACCACCTAGAGGAGGGAGGTTGGTTTCAGTTCATAGTTTCAGTCCATGGTTGACTGGTTCCCAAGCAGAAACAGCAGAGTGGAAAGGCCTGTCTGGGAGGAAAGCTGCTAAGGTCATGGCAGCCAGGAAGCAGAGAGAGAAGAGAGGAGCCAGGCAGGGAGACACACCCTCCTGGGTCACACCCCCAGTGAACCATCCCTTTCAATCAGACCTCACCTCCAACAGCACACTCTGGATGAATAATAGGGTGTCCCTGTGGTCCAACCACTTTCCAAACACTTGAGATGTTGGGGAACATTCCAGATTTATACAATAACATTCAGCTTCTGGCCCCCAAAAGACATACGTGTATCTCTCTGCAAAATACACTTAATCCATGTCTAAGAGCTGGAAAAGTCCAATGCTGAGAAGTTCAAGTCCAAAATTTCCTTTGAGACTCAAGGCAAACTCTTCACTGTGAACCTCTGTAAAAATAAAAAAGAAAGTTAAATGCTACTGACATACAGTAGCACAGGGTAAAAACATTCTCACTTCAAAAGGGAGAAATAGGACGTTAGAAAGGAATGGGATCAAAGCAAAAAACAATAACAACAGAGAAAATATTAAATCTTGTAGCTCTGTTTCTAGCACCCTGGACAAGTTGCAGTGAGATGTAAGCTCCCAAGGGCCTGGGTGGCCCTGCCCTGTGGCACTGCCAGTTGCAGCCCTCATGTCCTCTCTCTTGGACTGGCTCTGCTCACTACCTGAAACTTTCCTGAGAGACATTCCATGTTCCTGCTTTTCCAACCTTCTCGATTTCCATTTCACTTGCAGCTAGTTTTTGTACCAATTTCTCAGGGACACACATGATCCCTAGCCTCACAGGCCTTCTTTTGAAATACAGCTGATCCCACAACTCTTGCATTCTGCATGCCTGTGAAACCAACACCAATGATACCAAAAACTGCCACTTGCTTCAGCAGTAGGCGGGTCCTCTTGGTTCCTGGCTGCAGAGGTTACCAAGCACTGGATGGCTGAGTACTGTGAACCAAACCTCAGGGAACCAGTTCCTTAGGTCCACATAGCCCTTCATGAGCACAGGGTCCTGGACATTGTTTTCAAAGTAAATGTTTCACTTTTAACTCTGATCCTGCAAAGGGTCTTGCTGATTTCCAAGATACCCATAAGCCATTTTTCATATTGTCCTGATGCAAAATACTTGGCTTCTTTTTAATGCCAACTTTTTAGCAGCTATGCTCAGACTTTATAGACGCTTCCTTTCTGGAAAAAATGAAAACTTATTAAATAGACTTTTTGTTTCTGGTTTTTAATATACAGTTGGCTAAAAGCTGGCACCAGTATCCATGCCACACCCTGAACATTGGAGTGCCTTGATATCTTGAGTCCATCAGATTATTTAGTCCACCCTTAAACTCAGTCTTCTGCAAAGTTTCAAAGCATGGCAAAACTAAGTCAAATTTTCTGCCAGAGCATGACACATGGCCCAAAGTTCAACTACCAATGGAGTCTTTGTTCCCAACTGGAACCTCCTGAATCTAGTTTTTATTATCTGTATTCCTATGAGCATTTTGGTCTTCTGAGTTCTAGCCAGAATCTCCCATCAAATTCAGCTTGGATCCTTCTAGGGTTTTGCTAGCTGACATCTATTAATCTTTTCAATTCTTCCTGCAAACAAGTTCCAAAAGCTTATAAACCACATGATCAGGTAGAGTTACAGCAATGACCACGCTCCTGGTACCAAAACCTCTCTTAGTCACTTTTCTCACTGCCCACAACTTAAAGGAAGAGAGGTTTATTTGGGCTTATGTTTTTAGAGCTTTCAGTCCATGGTGGGCTATCTACAAGGCAGAAAGAACATGATAGAAGGGCTTCCTAGGGAGAATGTGCCTCACATTAGGGAAGGCAGGCAGCAAAGAGAGAAAGGAGGAGCAGGAGGGACAGATACTCTTCTAAACACATTCTCAGTGACTTACCTCTGCCAAACAGCCATAACACAGACTATCGTCAATGATTAATTCTGTGGGTAGAAACGGCTTGAGATTTGAGTGGGATAATGTGAAAGTGATGTTTCACTTTATTCTGTGCTTCTGCAGTGTTTCAATTATTTATAGAATATATTGACATTACCTCAGTAAATAAAGTAAAAATATTTGGGAAATATTGAAAAGTATGGAAAATTGTTTATATCTTCATCAACCTGTAAATATCACCTCTTTTCATGAATTTCCCCCCATTTTTATTTCCTTCCCTTAATACATGGTGTACAGATGCAGTAGGCAGTGATATTGTTTAGAAGGGATCAGAGTCCACTCAGGTCCACATGCCCTTCTTTCTCTATTTCTGCAATCAGAGAAGCTTCTCTCAAGATGGGGCCTTTGCCAACACTGTGGGTCCCAGACTGTCTGTGGAGAAGGCAGCACCCCTGCTGATGTGGGGTGGCCTCACAGTATGAGGGAGAAATTTATTTTGTGGTCATAAACAGAAGAAGTCCCCAGGGTGTAGTGTAAGTCACGACTCTGCGCCTCCATGGAGCTCATCTGTGGCACTGAGGGGAACAGTCCAGCTGCCAGCCCACGGGCACTGAGCTTCCTGCCAGTCCTAAGGGAAGGATGAAAAGTTTGTCTCTTACTGTCCCTCAGTTCAGCAAAGGCAAAGTAGAGGCTTTTTCACTTGAGAATTTTTGTTAAGCTAAACATAAAACAATATTTACAAGTTTAACAATATAATTTCTAGCCAGAGATTACCCTTCGGGGTACCCAGTCTTGAGCCCTTTCAGTCACTTCCTTGCTGGTTAGAAGTGATGGCTTGCACGTCCTCAGAACCAGATTCCCAGGCCTGTCTGCAGCCCTGATGCTCTAGTGCCCATACACATACCACCCTGCTTCCCCAGGACCCAGCTTTGAAAGCCCCACTTTCCCACTCTGGTCATTGTTGGTTACATTTCTATCCTGTCCTTTTGGCTAGTCAGACTGGGATCTGGTGAAGGCAGCGATGTGTTCCATCTCCATGGAGCTATGGTGACCAGCATGGCGCCCACAATGTAGCTGACTTAAAAGTAAATATTGGGTGAAAGTGTCATTGCAAACGTGGACCAATGCACGGTTTCCTGCTTACATGAAAGAGTGAGTCAGCAAATAATAACAAGGAGACTTGGGAAGCGTATTTTCCATCTTAGGATTTGAAAGGGAGCCTCTGCCTGCCTCCAGGTAGTTATAATTAACATCTAAATGAGCTGTGTGGGTAAGGTATGGGTGCGGATAAAATAGGTGCCTTTAGCCAGGCACATGCTACAGGGTTTGGGCATGGTCTAAGTGTATCCCTGGGGTTTATGTGTTGAAATTTAATCCCCCATTGTGAGTATTAGGAGGTGGAAACTTAATCTGACTACAGTATTTAGAGGTGGAGCCTCGGAGAAGTAACAAGAATCAGGTGAGGCTATGGGGTGGTGCCCTTGATGAAATACTGGTGGTTCAAAGAGGAGAGAGAGGTCACAGGGGACACATGCACCCACCTGCTCCTGTCTCTTGCCACATATGCTCATCCCTGCTTGGTCACTGCCAGCCAGATGCCAGTGGCAGACGCAGCCCCTTGACCTCCAGATCGTAAGCCAGTGTAAACTTCTTTTTACACAGCGGAGTCCACCTCAAGTATTTCATGATACTAACACAAAGCAGATCAGTGCAAGTGCCTGCACCTTTGAGAGATGTCGGGAGAAATCAAACATTTGTTTTGTCCTCCTCAGAAGTATGCAAAAGTTATGAAAAATAAACTGAAAATAAAGGAAATTAAGAGCACAAGGTGAGAAGCCAATTTGCCATGCCTCTGAGGTTGGTGGAAGCCATGCTGGGACTGAGGAGAAATAAGAAGCCATTCTTCCCTTCTGTAAGCTGGTGCAAGCCATGTGGGGCCTTGGAGGAGAAACAAGAAGCCAGTTTGCCCTTCCCATGAGCCAGCTGGTCCATGGGCTGAGAGACAAGAACACCACTCCCCTCCCCAGCAACCAGCTGATTCAGAAGGACACAGGCTTAGTTGATAGCAACTGAGGTACCAAAGCAACTTAATGCTTGTATTGTTTGACTTACACAAGTCCTCAGGCCAGTAGTCTGGGCATCTATTAAGAGAGTAACAATACACAGTATAGCAAATATGAGAGACTTCCTTCTGTCTTGTTTTTGAAATCCAATACTGTTGTGTTTTATTCCATTTTGTTGTTTTGTTTTATTCAATGTTCTGTTTTGACTGGTTTTATTGTGTTCTGTTTTGTTTGATTTTATTATATCTGATGGTATGGGCAGCAATTTTGAAGATAACAAGAGGCATTATGGTAGCTATTATTGATTTCCTATTATGCTGTTTTGAAATCCTGTATCACTTGCACTGCTTTGTTTTGACTGGCTTTATTCTGTTTTATTTTGTTCGGTTTTATTCTCTTTAAAGTAAGTTTCAGGGCTGAGGATTTAGCTCAGTGGCAAAGTGCTTGCCTGGCAAGCATGAGGTTATGCGTTCTATCCCCAGTACCAAAAAATAATAATAGTAAAAAAATAAAGGAAGATTTCATTCTTTTATTTTGACCGATTTTATTCTGTTTTGTTTTGTTTGATTTTATTAAGTCTGATGGTATGGGCAGCTATTTTGAAGAAAACAAGAGACATTATGGTAGCCACTGCTGATTTCCTGTTATTTTGTTTTGAAGTCCTATATCACTTTCATTGTTCTGTTCTGATTAGCTTTATTCTATTTTGTTTGCTTTGCTTTTATTCTCTTTAAAATAAAATAAAAAATAAAAGAATAACATGAGGTGAGGTCTTTGTTACATCTTTGCAAGGCTAAAGAAAAGATGTAGCCCTTGGTTTAGCTGGCCAGTGCCTTGGTGCCAAGGTGGCACTCATGGCGAGCACATGCTCTTCCTTATCATGGGGGGAGTGTAAATTGCTGCAAATGTGCTGAAAGTAATTTGGGGAGTATTTATGTAAGTTCTAAATGCACCTAACATCTGGCCAGGCAACTCGATTTCAAAGCACAGATTCAAATGTACCACGATGTTAGCTGCAGAACTGTCTCTAAAAATAAAAGATTGGAAGTAATCCAAGTGTCCATCAATATGAAACTGGATAAATAAATAATGTAACATCATGTAGTGGGATGTGATACCAGACTTTTGAAAAAGGATATAACCCTTTATTTGCTGACATGCAAAGACATTTGATTTAAATTATTTATGAAAGCCAAATTAAAAAACAGTTTATACAATAAATCCATATTCTAGAAGGAAGATGTATATGTGCTGGGGAAGGCAAGGATATTTTGCAAATTTAGCAGTAGCTATTTCTGTGGAGTAGAGATTAGAGCAGGAATTGAAGGGACCTTTTTATCTTAAGCACTTCTGTATTTTTAAAAAACTGTTTACAACAAATATACATTATTTCAAAAATAATACTGGTTACCATTACTTCACATCATAGGCTGATATTTTACCTATTTAAAGGTAAAGGTTTAAAACCTTTAACAATTGCAAATATATCATTTGAAGCCATTTAAATGATGGAAGGAACAAAACTGAGCAAAATGGCAGAAATTTCAAAATTCAAACTGCTAGATCTACACCCTAGTCATAAGTACCCAGGGTGAGCTACAGCAGGTATCACAGCCTGATATTCTTTTTCACAGTAGAATAGAAACTTTTTCTGCAGGACTACCATGCTTGCTTACCCCATGGAGCTCAGACTTGCTGTTGGATGGATTATTTTAATTGCTCCTTTGATTTCCCAGAGCAAACTCCCCAGTAATAGCTTCTGATTGGCCTGCAGTCTGCTTTGGTTTGGTTTGGTTTGCCCTGGGAAGTTGCTACTACCGTTATGGTCTAGATCTAAAATGATCCCCGGTTGCCTCAGGTGTTTGGAAGGTGATTGAATTCTAGGGGTGCTACAGCTGACTTGCTGGCCACTGGGGGTGTGACCCAGAGGGGTTCCTCGGCCTCCTCAGTTCCTCCATTCTCTCTCTCTCTGCTTCCTGCACCACCATGATGTGAGACGCTCTCCTCCACCAGACCCTCCAGCATGCCTTCCTGCCTTGGAGCCTGCTAGCTATGGACAGAAACCTCTAAACACTGCAAGCTGGATAAACCTCTCCTCTTCTGACTTGTGTCAGTTTTTTCTCAGAACAAAGAAAGTGGCTAAGACAAATGTGACTTTTCTATCTTACAGAGTGGAATCTTTTTCCTGACCCTGTTGTACCTTTTCACCTGGGATCTTTTAGGGGTAACCATTCCAAACTTTTTTTCAATGTCTGTGAGAACTGTTTGCAAGTTTGGTTTCAGTATTATACCCAGCTCTACACGCTTCACTCTCTTTGCACCAACACCTGCCACATCAGTCTGTGCTTTCAGCAGGCTGACGAATGGCCAAAGTGCCCTAAACTTCGACTATGTCAACTAATTGTGCTTCACAAAATATTTCTACACAATTGCCACCTGTCTTCCTCTGCAGAAGCAAACGAGTGTGGCCTCACGTGATAGCTATGCATGCGTAAATTACCACAGCTAATGCCATAGCTCTGGGCAGAATCTTCTGGTGGTTTTGTTTTACAAAATGTGATCCAAACACAGTGTGTGTTCAGTTTTTCCTAGAAATGTACTACAGTAAAAGACACATTGCCTTTCACCCCTCTGATTTCGAACAGTGCCCAGTGTTCTTGGCACTTTCTGAAGCTCCTCTGGAAAGTACTCTTTCCTGCGTGTCTGTGGCTGCGCTGTTGTGGCTGTGTCCTGAATCAGCTCAGAACATTTTCCTTCCCTGCTCGTCTTGACGGTGAGGAAGACCAGAACTCACACAGTGCCACGTCCGGTGAAAAGGCGGATGAGGACGCAGTGTCATGTTTCTATGAGCCTGCCCTTCCCTTGGATGGCACTAGATAGCCACATTCATCATATTTTTTTAACACATCTTTTAAAGACGCTCCTGAAATAGGGCATCCAGAGCTTTTTCAGAAAATGGCAAGAAGGATAGGATAAGTGTGTTCAAAGCCAGGGACAGCACTTTGAGGGGCTGAGGACAGCGTACCTTTTACCATAATAAAAGGCCTGGCTTCAGAACCTGGATGTCAAGGAGCAGCACAGAGCTGAGAAGGGTCCCCATCTCCAGACGGAACCCAGCTTTGTCTGATACCTGAAGTCAGAAGTGACAGTACCCGGGAGACGCCATTCTCAGCACCTTCTTGGTTGAGTGTTTCACAGTGGACTTGTTTAGCAGAGGCAGGGACAAATATTTTGCAGTTACTTGTCAGCTGTCAAAGTTGACAAATGAGAACTAGAGGAGGTGAGGAAAAGCCCTGTGGCAGAGACGCCTGTGGGCTTAGCTTTGGCCCCCATGCAATAGGCAACAGGTGCTCAGCACACCTTGACGGAGCAGACAAATGATTCCACAGAGCGATGGAAGATGGGAGACTGCTCTGTGGGGATGTGGAAAGCACTTTCAGGGACCTCCAGAAATAACTAGGGTCATTTTGGAGAAAAGAGCCACTATTGGAAGACAGTGGGGTTTGGATCCATGGTAATTCGTGCATAGCTCTACTGTGTGGCCACATTTGTTTGTACGGGTAAAGACAGGTTGCATTAGAAATATTTCATAAGCCACAATCGGTGAAATAATTTATCAACTAGGTGATCACTAGGCTTTTTATGTGGTCATTTATTTCAGGCAGCAAGAGCACACCACAGCCGGGTATTGTGGTGCACACCTGTAATCCTGGCACTTGGGAGGCTGAGGCAGGGGTAATCACAGTGAGTTTGAGGCCAAGCTGAACTGCAGAATGAAATCTTGTCTGGAAAAAAAAAAGAAACCATAGAAAAATTTAAAATAGCACATTACAAATTGAGCTGTATCCATTGCGGTCTGGTGGGATTTTTCTGTTTTTAAAAATGTAGCAAATGTTTTTAGAGACAAAGGAGTGCTGTGGGTGCAGTGATTTACTGCACGCTTCCGTCTTCCCCTGCGCCTGTTAAAACTGAAGCCAAAATCGGAAACCCTTGGCTAGAGTCCTCAGACGAGGTGGAAAGGCCATCGGGTCTGTCCATCGATCTCCAGCAGGCTCCCTTGCTGTCCTCTCAGCACTGATTTATCACACATCGTTATGTTTGCATTTAAAATTTATTTCTAATTGAGGTCTCTGGGAAGGAAGAGAGGAAAAAAGGAAAGTAGCCTCTGTTTGGCTTTTAAGGTCAGGCAGTCAATTTGGCAGCTGAGCTTACATAACCTTTAACTTCTCCTGATTAGAAATCTTCAGAGTACCTGGCTCTCCGTAGGATGCCAATTTGCTAGCGAAGTCTCCGCAGCCTTCATGAGAGAAATCAATGGGAAGCCTTAACTGACAAAATTACAGAGCTTTGGGTAAGGGCCTGAGACTCTGCGGTTGGATTCGGTGTGAGCCTGGGTCCCACGACTTCTTTCACGGATCTGAATCAATCTGCCCCGCACCCCATTCCCTCATGCCTCTGCGGATGGGCCAGGCATTCGGGAGCCGGCAGTCACATAGGGGACAGCTAACCGGGACAGCTAACTGCCTACCAGGAACCGGCGATTACCCCTCTCCCCTCCCACTTCCAGACAAAGATTTTAAAATAGTCTAACCTCGAAATTCTTTGAGAATCTGATAAATTTCTAAGTTAAAAGAACATCACTGAGTAATAGTTGGGATAAACCAAACCCTTGGAAAGCAAGGGAAATTTTCATCTTTTTATAAACTTAGGCGCCCAGCTTATTTTAATATAAAATTCCAGGATGCTTTGTTGGCTTGTGAATGTGACCCGTGATTCTGTAATCCTATGCTTCAACTTCATCTCATGGAGATTTGTCCTCTGCTGTCACTTCAGTCACTGTTTACCACATGTCTAACCTAAACTCAGCCCCTTCCCTTCCAAACCTGTTTCTCTGTCTACTCCCGTTATTAATAACTGTCATTGCCATTTATTTGACCTCTTTTAAGGAGAGATCTCTGATTCATGCTATGGTAACCTTTCTAAAAAATCACCTTGAATGAGGTATAATTCACATGCCTTGCAACTCTTCTTTGTTTTAGAGTGTAATTCCAGTTTTCAGTATATGCATAGAACAGTGCAAATGTGGTATGATCTGAGGAACCAGGGAGGTGAATCTTTTGCAGATGGGAAGGGAACCAGGAGATGGAGGGAAGGTGGAAGACAGGGGAAGGGAAAGAAAAAGAGAATCAAGATGTGTCATATAAATCCCAACTCCACGTAATGCATGCAATTAGTACGAGCAAGTACTAATAAACTTTTTAAAAATTTTCCCCTACTGCTAAAAAATCCTATCCCCATTAGCAAAGACCTCCTCAGGCTCTGTAGTGGTCTGGTAACTGGTGGTCAACTTGTAACACCAGCTGAACTGAATCAGCGTGGTGCTGAGCGTGGAGGGCCCACCTGCAGATGCTGCCAGCATAAAAAGGAGACCTGGAGAGGAAGAGCAGTGTGTGGGTTCTCCCAAGTGTTGTTTAGAGTTGCTGGTTCTCCTGGAGGAGCTTATCATCCTGGATCCCCTGATGTGAACTCGGCTGTTATCTTTGGAAGAGTTTGGGATCTTGTTGCTGAGAATGGCTGAGGTTCACTCTGGGGGACTCTGGTCCTTACTTTGAGCATTCCTAGCTCTAGAGGGGAAGATGTGTGCTGTTCAGTCTCCAGGAGAAGCTTGTCACACTGGCTTCCTGATGTGAACTAGGCTGTTCTTATCATCAGAGGAGCTCAGGACCTCATTGTTGCAGAGGATGGCTGTGGTATTTTTCAGGGGAGCCCTGGTTCTTATTTTGAGCATTGCTTCCTGGCTCCCGTGCAGAACCCTCAGCCTGTTGGCACAGCTCCTTCACCCTGCTGGCATAGACTTTCTAGCTTCTATCACTGACCCTTGGGCCTTCCCAGGGCAGACCCATGAAACAGACTTGCAGGAGTCATTGTTGTGGGCTCTAAGCCTCCAGTTGGACCTGTGGGAGGCTCTAGGTCTTCAGCTGAATTCACGCAGGACATTGCTGTGGGACCCAGGCCCTCGGCTAGATTCTCTGGGTCCTTAGTAGGTGGACAGATTTCCTGTACTTTCCTGTATTTGATTCCAGGTGACCATCATAACACTCTACATTACGTGTCCTGTATGTAATTGTTTTCCTTGCAGCCCCAGACTACAGCACTGTCCCCACCTCAGTTGCAGGCCACCACTAATCTACTTGGCCTGTCCTGAACATTTCCTATGAATGTCATCATACAGTGTGCCATCTTTTATGACCGTTGGTTAAGAGGAGGGAAATCTGGATTTCCTGTCTTTTATTCCTTCAGCTCTGTTTTCTTCTCCATCTACTATTTCTCCCTTGCTCCCCTGCTACCCCTTCCCTCTTCCATCCAGCAGACACTCCGTGAATCCCTGTGGCAGCAGAGGGTGTCGTGGTACGGATAATGACCATAGAAGACAGGCCCGCAGGGACTCGGGGAGGCCTTAGGGTGTAGTCAGGGAAGATGTCTGGCAGGTACAGGACAGAAGCGGAAAATCCAAACTGCACTAAGCAGTCGTGCATATCCCCTTCGCCTGCATTCTGCGAGGCAGCGACGCTGCACCTGTCTGTGCTCTGTCCTGTGCCTTGGTGCATGCTGGGGCAAGGGGACAGGAACAATGGCTTACCATCTCCTTAGCGACCCGGCTGCGCACTGTGGTGCCACGGGCCGAGGGGCTAGAGGTATCATGATAGTGCACACTCTTGTCATAAACTAGAGACTATAGCAAAAGTCTGTGACCTTTAGGGAAGTGCTTTCAACACATTACCATTAAAAACATGACCGGCTTCATGGGTTCTGCCCTTGACAAGTGTGGCCTGGCTCACCACGGCGCAGGCCTGACTTCCGCGTGCTTTTTCCAAACCTGAAAATTGAACTTCCGGCTTTTTTTAGGATGCGCCAACATTCCCCCAATCCACTATCAGTACGTCACTCGGCCCGTCCCTCCAAACCCCACCCCGTCCGACTGAATAAAAGCTCCCAGCTTTTTTTGTCCGCCCAGAGGGGACCTTGAGCACAGTAGGAACCCTTCCGTGTCCTCAGTAAAGGCCTTTTTCTTTCTTTCTTTCTTTGCTCTTGCTTTTCTACTGCACTGAGGAAAAACCTGTCATTGCTAAAAATTGGCAGGAGCTTTTTATCAGATTGAACATTTCTATATAACCATAGATTCCTAATAGTTTTTGGAACACAATGTTGAATTTTATTTTTTTTCCATCTATTGAGATAATAGTTTTCCCTGCTAATTTGTTAAGGTCATAACCTAATATATTTTTAATGCTAAGCCAATCTTATATTGCTGGGAAGTAACCTAAGTAGTCATAACATGTCTTTTTTATACACTGATGAACTTTTTAATGCTTATTATTTTACTTTATATGAAATTGATTTTTGCTTTTTTGTACTGAATTTGTATTAAAGTGTTTTAACCTTGTACAACGAATTGTGGAGTCCAAGCAGTCTTTTTATTCACTGGAAATATTTGTGTCAGGATTAAAATTTTGTCTGCTTTACCAATTATTGAGATAATTATGATTACTGTCCTACTATGGTTAAATTTTTTTCTCTATTTCTGTTTGGCTTTTGTTTTTATTTTTTGTTTTGTTTTGGGACACAGTCGCACTAGCCTGTGGGATTCTGGGTGTGTCTGTGGGGTGTTTCCAGAGATGACCAGCTCATGAGCCAGCAATTGGAGGGGGACCGACCTGCCCTGCTTGTAGGTGGCACCATCTGTAAGTTTAGATTAGGTGAAGTGAAAGGGAAGAAGTCAGCCTGTGCCTTGAAAGTTTCCACTGTAGATGAGTTGCTGCCTCTTGTGCCCATGAGCTCCAGACTGCAGCTTCCGCAGCCTCTCAGTGAGGACGCACGCCAGCAAGTCTCCAGGAGCTTGCAGGCCTGCAGTGTCGGGCTGGCTCCACACCCTGAGTTCCTCTTGGTCTGCAGCTTCCGTCTCTTGAGCTAAGTAACTGCAGGATCCACTGATCTCCCAGTGTGTGGACATTCACTCCGTGGTGAACGGCACCACCGCCCACCTCCACTCCAGTAGGGCAACCCCATCAGTTCCCAAGAGTCTTGCTTTCTGAAAAACTCCAGTGCAACACAGCCAAAGAGGAAGAGGCTACCCGCTCTCCGTGGGTTACTTTAAGAGGACAGGAAGCCTTCCTGTGTGTCCCCATGAGACTCCCCCATTTTAATCAGCCAGAGCATGTCGCAGCCCTCATCACATGACATCAGTGCAAAGAAATAGCACCCCTAGCCGTCCGCACACAGAGCTAGAACTGGGCCCAGCCCCATGAAACACGTTGTTATGTGGAAGAGAAAACTGATCACGAGGAAAGGAGGAAAGGATGACATCCAGTCTGAAGGTGTCTGCTTTTGAAGCCATGCAAAGGAGAGTCATTTAAAAGACAGAAATGAGCCCCAGATCTGAGAGCACACAGCTTGTTTATGTGTCACTGGATACCAAGGGACAGCCCATGTGGAGCAGAACCACTCCCATCAGAGCTTGTCTTCTTAAGATTTTAAACAATGGGTCCGGGGGGTCACAGAATGCAAAGAGTCATGTCCCCTGAAGAGGTTGTAGCATGTAGACGAGGAGTCAAGTGTGGCCATGTGGTGTGTGAGGGGAAACCATTAACCCAGTCATTTCTCAATTTAAGTATGCCGGGTGTGGTAGTGCACGCCTGTCATCGCAGAACTCAGGAAGGATCAGCCTGAGGTAGGAAGATCATTGCAAGTTTGAGACCAACCTGGGCTACAAAGTGAGCTCAAGGCCAGCCTGCACTGAATAGTGAGACTGTGTCTCAGAAAAAAAAAAAAGAAACACCCCCAAAATTTCAATTATAAGTACATCTTCTAATGAAAGAGACCTAAAAGTGATCATTTATTTCAGTTTCATTAAACTCCCAGCCTCCTCTCAAATTAATTCTTTATTGAGTTTTTAGGCAATAAAAAATTATGCTCCATCTTATCATCTAGCCTCAGCTTTTCATCCAATTAAAGGACAGAAATGTTTTGCTTCCCTTGCAACACTTCACAAAGGGCTATGAACATGCGACAGTGTGTAATATTGCAACTGCAAGCTAATTAATTCCCTCAGCCTCCAGAGTTATCTTTCGCCCTCTTCAGTAACACTGGAAGGAACACTCACGGGTTAGACATTTCCATAAGGGAAATCTATATCCTTACACTTTTGTCTATCAATCTCCTGCCACCAGAGGAAGAGGTTTCCATGGTAAGTTGGAAGGATCAGAATGATGGGTTATTATCTTGGCTTTGTTCCTGAGATTCAGATTTCCAAAGGCTATATATAGTAGCGGACAGGTAATTACAGCTGACTCAGGGACAACAGAGTTGGATGCTGGGATACCCAAAAGGAAATGCCTGCTACGCTTACCATGTGCTGCCGTCCAGGGCTAAGTCCCATACGTGCATCAGTCTCAGGCCCAGGGAGTGGAATGCAAGCCTTCATATGTGCTAGACCAACACTGTACCCCCGAGGAGCCTCCCTAGATGACATCAGTCACAATCTTTCCAATAATCCCATTTAGTGCTCTGTTAGCCTAGTGTTATGATAAAGAAAATAGGGTAGGGAAAGGCTAAGGCATACAGCAAGAAAGCCATTCTGCCCAGATTTGGCTATAAAGTTCCCACCCTTACCCACTGCATTAAGAACCAAATGTGGATAAATCGACTGAGCTTATGTAATTTCAATACCGTCTCTCACTATAGTTCCTGATTTGGGCCTTCCTTTTTAAGCCCTTGAAAAAAACTTGAATGTACACAACCAATCACTGATACCCTCTCTTTCAGTCGAGAACCATGGTTCTCGCATTGTGATTGTTAAACCAGTGGCCTCAGTATCACCTGGAAGCTCACCAGAGATGCAAGTGTCCAGTCTCTGCCCAGAACCCACCACAGAACGGTCCCTGAGTGTGGCCACATCTCTGTGTTTAAAACCCTCCAGGCAATTCTGACCCAGAAAGTTTGTTCCCTGCAGAGCACCTTGTTGGTGAGGCCCCTTCTCTACAGAGCTGTGGGTCCTTCCAGGTCAGAGATGGCCGAGGTCCCTGCCTCTGTTTCTTTTCCTAGTGTTGTTTTGCTCAACGCTGGGGGACAAAAAGATCCGTCTCCTTTGTCTTATTCTACAGTGTCTTCTCCGCTGAGCTCTTCTGCTGGTAGGTCGTTCAGTTTCAAAGTCCTTGTTATGCTCACTGTTGTGGGAAGCCTCCAGGTTCCTCTTCTGCCTCCGATCATGGCTTTCTGCTTTCCATTCCTTGTTCTCTCCACCTCCATCTTATATTTTTCTCTTTCCGGATTTTTCCTGCACACACCGTGCCCTGTGTCACACACCGTGCCGTGTGTCACATACTGTGCCCTGTGTCACACACTGTCCTCACATCGTGCTGTCTCCTGCCCATTGTGATAGTGGGGCGGGCCCTTCATTACTGCTCAGGAAAATATTGTGGCAGAGGTTTTTCACCAATGGAAGATGCTTTCATTAAAAAATTCCTAAAAATTCCAAAAATATCTTTATAATTAAAGATAAAATAGATAAAGATAAGAAAGATAAAATATCTTTCTTTCCCAGAAAAAAATATCACTGGATTTCTCACTAAAATTGCCTTGAAGGACAAGATTCATGTATAACCTGCTGCTACAAAAATCTTCCAAGGCCATCTCTCATTTAAAAAAAAAAATTGGGGTAGAACCGGGGATACAGCTCAGCAGCACAGCACTTGCCTGGTAAGTGCAAGGTCTCCAGTTTGATTCTCAATAACAACAACAACAAAAAAAAATGGAGTAAGATACATAAAAATTTCCCCATCCTTGCCATCTTCAAAGTGGAGTTTAGTGACACACACAAAAGTTGCATAACTGTCACTGCCATCCATCCAGATAAATCTTACTCTGCAAAATTGCAAGTCTATACTCATTAAAAATAACCATTGTGTCTCTCTCCCCCAGTCTCTGCCAACCACTGTTTTTCTTTCTATCTTCATGGATAGGACTGCTCTAGGCATCACATAAATGGAATTATACCATGGTTATCCTTTTGTGACTGGTGTACGTACTTTTTATAATACCTTCAAAGCTCAGACACATAATAGCAGTGTCAGAATATCCTTCCACTGCAACACTGAATGATATTGCTGTGTGTGTGTGTGTGTGTGTATGTGTGTGTGTGTGTGTGTGTGTGTGTGTGTGTGTGTGTGTTGAGGGGGTGTGGGCAGGTGGGTGCGCCCATGTGTGTGTGCACTTTTTCCTTGGTCGTAGTCCATAGCTATGTAGTCCCTAAAGAAATGCACGTATATTCT
Source organism: Dolichotis patagonum (assembly GCA_004027295.1). Lineage (NCBI taxonomy): Eukaryota > Metazoa > Chordata > Mammalia > Rodentia > Caviidae > Dolichotis > Dolichotis patagonum. The sequence continues at coordinate 57,189 of PVJX010006443.1, read as the reverse complement.
GTTTTTCCACTTGCTCTTGACTGGCAGTTGAGCTGCTTCTATTTTGCAGCCATTGGGAGTAATGCTATTATGAACCTGGATGTGCAGGGGCCTTGTCCCCCTCTGCCAACCATCAGGCACTGTCCATGTGCGAGCACTGCCCATTTAGGATGCAGAGGGCTCTGGGGAGAAGGGTAAGGAGCAGACCCACAGGAGCCCCAAGGGAAGCAGGCGCCAGGTCATTTTATCCCTTCCTCCCTGGGTCTCTCTTTTCTTCTGTTCGAACGTGGCATCTTTGATTGTTGAGTGTGTTCTGTTGGTCAAACTTTGGTAACCTGTAGGACATATGATCACGGGCCTCTGACCTCCATCATGCCCTTGTCTGTGGATTCTTTTCAACAGCTGCCTTGAAAGTGCCCATTTCGGTGCCAACTAGGTGAAAGAAGAGGGCCCTGCCCTCCAGCCAGCTGGGCGTCAGGATGAGGCAGGAGTGCTGGGGAAGGAAACAAGTACCGCACTGAAACTCGGGCCAAGCCCTTCCAGACAGACTCCCTTGGCAAAGAGCTAAGTAGTTACTGGTCACGCGCCCCCCAGAGAGGAGCTCTTGGCGCCGACATAAAGCGCCTCGTGGTCTGGGGGTTTGGAGGGCAGCAGAGCGGGGCCTTTGTACCCAGCTCCCACAGCACCAGCCCCTTTGTGCCAGGAATCTCCTGCTGTCTCATCTCCCACAGGCTTGGAAGCAGCGCTCTGGCGGTGGCAGGCACTGGCAGAGAAGCTGCTAGGTGACAGGAGCAGGTGGACGTTTGCTGCAGGCCTGGCAGGAGCAGAGAAAACCGCCCAGCTGTCAGGAGAGCCCCACGGGGAAACTCCCAAGTCCCTGCTCGGGGCTGTTGGTGTGGCAGGGGTCACAATCAAGTGTCCACAGAAACTGTGGCTTTCACCGAAATGCACTTGGCCTTATGAGGTTCCTAGCCCCTAAGGAAAGAGGCTTTCACCCCCTTCCTGCTGCTTGTAAATAAAGCACCCCATCTCTCCATCCACCTTCTGCCAGAGGTTGGGAATGTCAATGCCAAGCAGCTCACCGTGCCAGTCTCTTTGACAGACGGAAAGATGGTGGTCCTTGTGCTTAAAGAACTGCTGTCTTTCTTCCCCGCCCCCCTTTTGGTATCAGGAGACCGGTTTTACTGTTCTGGGACGAGCACTAGTTTTTCTAGGCAGCCAAGTGTTGTGAAGCGCTGAGTGATAAAAGCCGCCTGTATTGAGGGCCTGTTACATATCCAGCCCTTTACACAGACACCTGTGCACTTTCCCACAACCCCCAAGGCAGAATTATACTTCCCATTTTGTAGATGAGGAAACTGAGGCTCAAAGGAACTAAATAATTCCTCAACTCTTAAAAATAATGAGTCGGGTGTGGTGGCTCATGCCTGTAATCCCAGCGCTTGGGAGGCTGAGGCAGGAGGGTTGTTGCGAATTTGAGAACAGCCTGGGCTACAAAGTGAGCTCAAGGCCAGCCTGAACTGCATAGGAGTCCCTGTCTCAAAAAGATGATGATAATAATAATAATAATAATAATGAGTCACAGGCAAAACCTGGAACAGGCCTCCTTACATTATGCTATTAACTGGGAAAAGTTTATTTGGATCCAGTTCCTGGGAAACTACCCCTGCTTTGTAATCAGGTCATAAGCAATTTGGCTTTCAAAGCTGACTGGCAGCAAAAGCAAGACCCTGACCGTGCCCCGCTGTGGCAGGGCCGGTTGGCCCCGACCCTTAACCCCTTCCACTGAGACTGTGTTTTAGGCAGGTGTTTGTCCTTCAAGTAGAATACAAATCTTTCTGGTTTTACCACACACAAAATAATTTTAAGCCCCCTACCTTCAGTGGCCTTGCGATGGCTCAGGGAAAAGTATACACTAAGAATTCTACAGATGAGACCTTCATATGGTAACAAAGGCAAATGTAGAATTTTGTACAGGTTTAACTTTTGGGCATCATATAAATATACTGACATTTGAGTGACTAACTTTGGTCCCTTGCCCTCTAATAGATAGCAAGATAAATAAATTTAAGGCATTTGTAGTTCCTTAAATTCCTAGAGGGGTTTTCTATACATGTTTTCATATGCTTATTAAATTATATTTATAGTTAAGATTATGTCTCCCAGCATTTGGGAGGCTGAGATAGGAGGATTCCTGTGAGTTCAAGGCCAGCCTGAATTACATAGTAAAACCCTATCGGGGACCTGGCCAAGCTCCCCAATCTCCCAAATGAGTGTATGGCGAAGGTGTAAATAAATGAGATAAGAAGTATGATTTTAGGGCTTCAGCAGGATGAAAACCCTCCAGTGGAGTTAGAGACTCTAGAGGCTGAGACAAAGAGCTTCTCCAGGTGGCCCATGTTTATTAGGTTTTCTTTCTTTCTTTTTATTTTTTTCCCCACTGGTACGGGGGATCAAACTCATGACCTCCCACTTGCCAGGCAGGGATTGATACCATTGTGCTAAATCCCCAGCCCAATTAGTTAATTTTAAATCCTGCTCAGAGCTGCTTTGTAGTATCTCCATCAAAACGCTGTTTTAAAACACACACACACACACACACACAATGGATCGATTAGCTGGGCATGGTGGCATATGCCTATAATCCCAGCTTTTAGCAGGCTAAGGCAGGAGGATTGATGTGAGTTCAAGTCCAGCCTGAGCTACATAGTGAGTTCAAAACCAGCCTGAACTGCATAGTGAGACCCTGTCTCAAAAACAAAAACAAAAAACAAAAAACAAAGCCCTGAAATGGATCTATTAATATTTAGCCCATTCTTTTTTCTAAAATATAATTTTATTTTATTTATTTATTTATTTATTTATTTATTTTGGTACCAAGGATCAAACTCGTGAGGCAAACTTATGAGGCTTACCAGGCAAGCGCTTGAACCACTGAGCTAAATCCCTGGCCCTAGCCCATTCTTTTAAGATCATAATAAATATTATATTAACTATTATAATTCTCTAATTATTTACTTATGAAATTTTGTTTTAGTTTTCCATAGAAGAGCACTTTTTATAATTTTATTAATATCTACTTGTATTTCATTACAATTAAAAAAATCACATACTTTCATATCACATTGTTGTTTTTGCTGAAATCTCAAAATGTTACTTACATTCACCACTACTTGAAATTACAGTCATTTTTAAACCTTTGCTGGTCTCATTCCTTATTGGGTTAATAAAGAAGCAAGTACATTATTATAAAAATGGACCTACTATGAAATTAGTCATGATACTATATCAAGTAGTGTCATAATAGTTCATATATATATAAAATGATACTACATAAAGCTTTAGAAAAGCTTTAGAAAAGTTGAATCATAAGTCTAAATTCACCTGTGCATTTCACCATTGATCACATTTCTTGACAGGTGTCCATTCAGTCTGGAAAATCAGAAAATCTCTGTTGGCTCATGTTAACACAGATGCAGACTCCCGAATGTGGAATATTGAATTAGGTATCTCTAAGTTTAGAGATCACAAACCATGGTGAGCAGGCCAAATCTGGTCACCTGTTTTTTTTAATGTAATACAAGATAGTAATAAAGTAAATATAAGAACACTTCTTACTTCTATGAAAAAAACAAGATAAATTTTCATAGAATAAATTTTCATAAAGTAGAGAGTAGCAATGGTTTATATCCTCTGTATCATGACCTTGAAAGAATGGCCAAAATGTTACTCGGAGTATATATACATCATGGACAAAGAAAGATTCTTAGGAAGAAGAAACAAACAAAAGGACAAAGCTCTTCTCAATGAACAAAAGAAACCAGTAGTATAAATGAAACAATTCAGCATTTCTCTTAGAGTATGTTTGAAACAACAGAACAGATGACTGGGGGAGTTACTTGAACTTTTCCCTACTTCCTGTTCATCTGTCTTCTAAGCAAGATTCTATTCCCCTAGAGCCTGCTCAAGCCCTCACCCACTGCTTTCCGCTCCTTTCATCCGTGAAGGCAGAGCTGATGAACTGTTATGGAAGCCTTACGGCCCTTAGGCCAGCAATATTTATTACATAGCCCTTTATAGGAAAGTGCCAACCCCTGATCTAGCCAAACCTCCTTCATAGAAGAGGATGTGTCCAGATCCTTCACTACACTTCCCAAAGGTCTCAAGTTCCATGCTTTGCTTAAACACATGCACTCTATCCAAAACCAGCCATCCATGTCTTGTTCTCCACCCAAGCACACATCATCCTATGTGTCGTTGGTTTTGTCTCTCGACATTACCATGTATTACCAGCGCTCTCTTTTAATATAGTCTTCCAAATGCCTAGTTTATCCTCCAAGTCTTTTTGAGTATTGAGAGCTGATTTACAGTAAATAATCTACTTTGGTTATTACTATTTGCAATGAAATTGTTTGCCATAATTTTGCATTTCATAACAAGAAGCCCAAATGTAACTAAAGTTTTTAACTAAAGTATAGGTTATTGCTTAAATAAATTTAAAATTTATTCTACAAAACTTACAGAGTACCTCCTATTCCAAGGCCCTTCACTGGGCTTAGAAATAAAAAGATCTTCATATAGCTTATAGCTTTGAGAACTTTGAATTCTTTGCAGGAAATGGATACATAAGCAGAAAATAGATATAACCCCAAATAATAATTACATTAACCATTCTTTCCCATTAGAACCATTATCCAAATTTCAGTATTCATTACCTAAAATTATCAAGATGTCATCTATTAAACTGTTCTTTCACTACAGTGAATTTCCATTGTGCAGTTCATCCTGAAAAAAATTCTATGGCTCTAAATTTTTACATAATGGAATTCTGCTTTTTACAAAATACATAGCACCACTGGGTAACATAATAATGCTAAACTGTGCTTTTGTTATCTATCTAACAAAAGAGCATTAGCTGGGGTCTTTCGGGATCATAATTTTGTCCAGAGTAAGCACACATCGTGGGGCAGAGGACAATGCTTTGCTGGTTGGAATGCAGGTCCAGTTACTTTCCTTGATTCCTCTCCCTTCTGCATCCTTCAAACAAAACATTTCACACAGAAAGTCTTTATCCTTTTCTCATAAATTCCCATGACTGTCTAACATGATTCCCAAGAAATATAGAATCTGATTTCAATAATGGGAACATTTGACATTGTAGCAGTAAAAATATATCAGGCCGCTCAGCAGGTGTGCAGGGTGCTTTCTGTTCACCAGATATTCTTAATCCTTGTGAAGGAGTTTAGCTGTTTCTACAAGCAAACCACCACATAACCCAAGAGATTACATTCTTCGCCTGGTTTTAATCACGAGAGACAGCACAAATAGAATTAACTTCAGGATTGCAAGGCTGTGGTTATGTTGTGTTTCATTTTGCAGGAACGAGGACTGAACTGGTGAAAAGGGTAATCAGTTTGAAAACCCTGATTTTGTTTTTGTTGAGCTATTCTGTTTCCTTGGAAACAGAGCTGGCAACCAGAGCTGGCATTATGTTTTCTTGTTTTCTTTTTAAGCTCTGAAGCATCAAAGAAAAGGTAAGGGTTAGGATTGTAACTGGAGTATCTGAGTTATTTTCAAATAAATTAAAAGAAAATATTTATAATATGCCTATCACAGATAAAACTGTAGGAGGTATAACAAGTTTGGCAAGGCTTGAAGCCAGTTGATTGAGATGAAGATTAGTTTTTAAAAGCCAACATAGTATATATGTGGCATTTTTTAGGAAATGAAGAAATAAAGCTCTAAAAAAAAGGAAAAGAAAAGAAACTAACCAGGCTGGGGGTTTAGCTCAGTGGCACAAGCGCCTGCCTGGCAAGTGCGAAGTCACCAGTTTAATCTACGGTACCAAAAAACCAAAACCAAACAAACAAAAAAACTGTACATTAAACTGTACATTCAGATCAATATAATTTAGTAAAATTAATTTTAACAAAAAACTAGATTTCCATACCATGCAGCATGATTTGTCTTCTTCTTGTGTATAAAATCCAGCAATAAGGAGGATGGCTACATGGTACTGAGAAGGCAGTTTTTGCCTCCAAGAAATAAAAACTAAAGGGAGCTTAAACAAGCCTAAAATGTTTTCTGAGAAACTGACACATTAGCATATTGATTAGATATTTCAGTTGCGAGGTGATTATTAAGTGGTTACAGTGTGGTCTTTTCCTCTACGGAAGGTTAGCTGAATGAAAGTTTTAAAGCTTTAATTCGCATTTTCAGAACTCGTTTGTCGAGTGCCTGCATTTCACATGAGCACACAGAGCCCTACTGACACCGAGAGACTGGCCTTGGTTCGCGCCCGGGTGGCAGAACTGGTGGGTCTGCAGCTCCGGCCCCCGGCCCTGCTCATCAGCATTGCACTGCAGTCTCAGCTCATGAACGCCTCTACTTCATGTGACTCTTGAGAACTCATCTGTTGTTGGAAATCAGTCGTACAGAAATAGCACTACGTGAACACATATGCCGGTAAAACCCACCAATGTGGCCTTAGCCATATGCAAATTTGGAGTGAACTATGACATACCTGCTTTTCGGAAAGCATCAGAAACGAACGTTGTCTAAAACAAAGCATCACCAGAAAGCCTCTCAGTACCTTGAATGGTGAGACGCTTCTCAAGTCTTCCAAACAGCCGTGCATTAGTTAACTCATTCGCTCCAGGATTCATAAGACTACTGTACACAGAGGGTCCGTGGGATCCCTCTCCCTCGACAGTTAACGTCTGTCTCTTGTGTTCCCACACCCCTTACCCCCTCCTCCATCTAAGGCTCACCGCTCCAGAGCCGTGACGGAGTGTGCCTGCCTTCGGGCCTCAGGCTTGTTCTTACCTTTTAGAGATCAAGATCAGCCAAGGAAGAATCCTTCACCTTAATTTTCTCTGCCTCCGAATTTCTCCCTTCTCATTTCTGAAAAAGATGCTTCTCTTCCCTATTCTCTTCATCTGAGAGCATTCCTCACGAGCTCCTATCCTTCCACTACGGTGCACTTTTATGTCTTTTTTTCTTGTAGAAAAAAAAACAGATGAGTATAAGACTTTCTTACAGATAGACAAGCAAATGATAGATGATAGGTAATAAAGAGGGGGGAGGAAGGTAGTTTATATTTATAGCCTTCATGCTCTATTTTTGTATTTCTTAAAACACTTTAATCTGCCTTCTCCCCTTGTCTTCACAGTTCACTTGAAATAATGCTCCTGAAGTGCCGTTTCTCTTCTAGCAATTAAAATTACCTGAAGTACAGCAGAATAGCGGCAAAGAGCTTAAAGGAAATGAGTTCATTCATGCTCTCACCCTCATGCCAAATACCCTGAAACGGTTGATTAACTGTTTTACTACATTGCTGAACTCCCCAAAAAAGAGGAGGACTTTTAGTGCTGCAAAGAGAAATCCACAAGTGTTGAAACTCTACAGTACCCAGTGACTGCCAAAGAGGACCAAGCGCAAAGAATTAGCACCCAAACTGCATACTACGAGGGGACAGTTCTATTTTTTCAGGCTTTGCATCGTACAAACCCAAGCAATGAGTGTAAATGGGTCCAGCTCCAGGAAAGCCTCCATGACAGGCAAGCAAAGGACCCTGACAGGACACCTTGAGAGATAGCATAGGCAATGTAAGGGAGAAATAATAATGAGGAACTCTAGATAATACAGAAATAGTTTTTAGAATACGTATGTTTAAAATATACAGACATTTTTAAAAGGATCGCAAGTTTGAGTCCAGTTTAAGCAACTTAGTGACCTAGTGAGATTCTGTCTCAAAATAAAGTAAATGAATAAATAAAAAAGGGCTGGGAGTGTAGCTCAGTGCAGAGGCCCCAGAAAGATGAATTTGAATTAAAAACCAACAGACTCTAGAAATAACCATCAAAAGAAAGAAATGCTACTCATTGAAAGAAGAGATTTATCACTGAATGATATAAATAACAGACACCATTTAAGAGCACGGAATTGGAAGACTCTGGGGATTCACTCGGAACATAGCGTAGAGAAATAAAGAGACACAGGAGGGTTACTGATTGGAGGGAGAAGGAGATGCTCCAAAACACATCAGACAGCATTGGCAGTATGTGAAATAACAATGGTCAAGACATTTCCCGAATTGTAAAAACATGAATCCACTGATTTTAAAAGCATTCTAAATCCCAAGGGAAATTAATAAAACCAAAACCACACCTTTATTCATCATTCTGAAAATTATAGAATGTCAAGGAAGGAAAATATCTGTTAGGTAACAGGACAGGGAAGAGGGTTTTTCCACCAAGAAATGGCAACTTGACTGAGAACCACCTTCTCATCGACAACACACCAGCAAATGATGGAAAAAGGTCTTCAAAGTATTGAGAGAAATGAACCACCCATGTAGAATTCCACATCCAACCAAAGTATCACCCAAGGGCAAAATAAAAACATGTCCACACGTAGATATTGTAGGAGAGCTTACACATAGACCCATCTTGAAAGAACTACAAAAGTTCTAATTCCACAAGAATGAAATGAGCTTAACAAGAATGCAGAAATAGCATTTAAGAAACAATGGGCATTGCAATGCAAAAGCTGAATTAAATGCGTGGGTAGGCTTTCTGTCTTATCACTATTAAAGTGTGAGAAAGATGCCCAGACTGATATATAAGCAGTTTCTTTCCTAGGAAAATCTTTCCTCAAATGTCAAGCACAAAAACCTAAAATTAAATTTCATACTGTATCTATATATCTAGAGATTATAGTGTATTATAAAGATATATCATTAAATATATTTGAGCCATCTCAATTTGATGATTAGTGACAGTAAAGTTTTGATTTAAAAAATAAACTCATAATTTTAGAAAGAAGAGAAAAATAAAAAGGCTGAAATAATTATATACTATCAAGAGGTAACATTAACATCTCACATTCTTTAAAGATATTTTTATGTACTTTGTATAGTTGATATTATATATCTATGTTTTTGTTTCCTACATTTTCATTAGTATTATCCTCTATCATAAAATTCTTCAAAGTATTACTTTAACTGCTGCACAGTATTTATTGTATGCATATAGTTTATTTAGTAATTATTTACTAATGTAGGGCATTACAGACTTTTTTAATATCATAAATGGTACTGAGGTTGATATCTTTTTGCATGAATCTTTTTAGTTATTTCTTAAGTGACGTTTGGTTACCAAATCCCTTTGGTCTCAGTGGCTGAGCTTTCTTTGTGCTATGTGAACTGTGAGACCAGTAGCTATTATGTCCTCCTCCTTTGCTGAAATAGGATTGGCCCATTCCCCTCCATCTCTGACAACTTTTCATCATGTTCTCGTGCTCTTCTTACTTTTATTTTCTTAATTTGATGCTCCTGAGGTTGGAATCTTGGCCGTTGTATAGACTCTTGATTGACATTAATTGAATCCTAAGCTTCAACACTTACTGAAGCTTTTTCTTGGGTTCTGCTAATTCTGAAGTCTTTCTCATAGTAAACCTTTACATGTCTCATTCTCTCCTGAAAATATCCAACTAGAATTATGTGTAAAGTAGAAAGTACCTTTCCTGCCAAAATTGCTTCTTCTGTGATTTTACTCATGTCTTCATATAGCCCTACAATTCTTCAAGTCAGCAGGACTTGAACTATAGAACCCTTTCTAACATTTTTTTCTGGTGGAACAATGATCTATTCAGTCAGTAGCCCTCTGGATTTCTTTGGCTTTGATTGTCCAAATTTTTTTCTATCTCCAGTGCCACTGTTTCTGAATATCTATTATTGTCTTTCCTTTAGAAAGTAAACACATCAACACATTTTAAAATTATAAGTAATACCAATTTTGATTAAAGTGTGAAGCAAAGTGTATAAAAAGAAGATACAGCGTTTAACAAGAAATTAACTTTTTCTTCCTACACTTTTTGATTTAGTAATCTATCCTTAGTTTAATACCTGTCAGAGACTCGGCTTATATCACCTTCTAAAACATTTCTTTAAATTCTATCTTTGTTACCTTGCAGTAAAAAAAAAAGCTGAAACATTCTTAACAGTTTATCATAAGTTTGGATATGTTTGCTTTATCCTAAATATGAAGCATTCTCAAATAGCAAAACCCATGTTACTAATCACAAGAAAGCCACTGGAGATTAAAATTCCTTTGTAGCTTCTTATGTTTTAAAATGCATCTCACTACGGTTGTATAAAGAGCTATGTATTAAAGTTATTTGAAATAAATTCTTTTTGGAAAATATAGTTTTATTACTCTATATAGTTACAGTCATCGTGTCCATTAATTTTTTAATTATAGCTTTAGTTTTAAATTATTGTGTTTTGATTGTTTGTTGTCTATTTGTTTCTGATTTTTAAGAGGCACCTTGCCCTGTAGCCCAGGCTGGTCTCAAACTTGCAGTGATCCTCCACCTTCATGTTTGTTGTATTTTTATAGCTCAAAGTAAAACAAAAGAATCCATAAGAACTATTTGGTCTTCCGACGTGCGAGAGAGAAAACAGAAAGAAAGAAAAAGTCCTTTATTGTGGGCACGGGAAGGCCACGGAAGAGAGGCAGGTACCCTCTGTAAGGTTCAAGAAAAACACTGCAGGCTTTTTTTTGGAATTGACAGGGGTGGAGTTAAAGGGGATGGCGGGATGATGCATTGACAGCTGATTGGAGGAGCACTGGGGCCTGAGAAAAGCGCGAGGTTTAACTTTTGAGTTTGCTAGAACACAGGGAGGTGCTGTCCAGCACGATATTAACCCACCCATGGGAAAAACCTGTCAAGAACTATTGTTTTTTTCCTACCTCCTTCATCACATTCTGCCTGTATCCTGGAAACATATAATTTCACTTACCCTTTGTGTATTTGTTACACAAATGATAAGATACATACGCACTTTTGTGCACCTTTTTTTTCTCTTAATAATTATCTCAGACATCTCACCATATTATTTGACCAAACTACTCATCGTTAGTTATCCAAGCATACAGTGCAGAATTCTTTATAATGGCAAGTCACAAGTCTCACTTTATATCTTTCACCTAAACTAAATCTATATCTTCCTTTTGGTCTGGATTGGAGATCAACACACTGTCCAGTCTAGGCAGACACTGATCAAGATTGAGTCTTCTCGAACAATCAACTGACTACGCATTTTATAAATGTTTCAAGTTCCTTTGTCTAGATTTGGTTTACTTGTCCATTTTCATATACTGGCAGTTCTTATCAAAAGTCTTGGATATGTGAGGCCTAGTTCAAAGGATTACATATCTAGATCTAGACCACTGACTCCCACCCTGAGCAGTGTTGGAGCCATTGAGGCTGAATACACGTGCAGGGCTGTGGCCTGGCCCGGGCCTGGCTGAACTGAGAATGAGGAGACACCTCAGGGGGCAAGACAGGCCACAGCCGAGGCCACCTGGAGACTTCCTGGATAGTTTTCCTTAATTAGCACTGCCTGTTGCTCTGAGGGTCCTTGAACCCCTCCCAAGATCCTGCTCAGGTTTCCTGCGTTTTCCACTCAAATCCTTGCTTGTTCTGATTAAACATGGGCTGCCCAGCATCACTGGGCCACCGGCTAGCTGAGTTATGAGCTCTGCCGAGGGTTTCAGTCCTACAGCCCTAAAGATCATGCCGCTTGTCTCATTCCTTTGGGCCTTTGCCGTGCACCCATTTGGGGGTTTGGGGGTCTAGGCACAGACCCCAACAGAGCAGGATTTTAAATAGCCTGGGGAGGAAATTTAGTTGTGTCAATTTGCAGATGGAATGGCCTTAAAGGAGCTGTGCATATACTGTACTCACATGTGAATAGCATGTGTTCTCTTCAGTTTATTTTGGAATCCTGAGATCTCTCTTATCTATAGACAAGGTGTGATTGAAATATAAGGCCCGTGTTTAAATTTTTAAAACTTATTAAAGGTACACTGCTGTTAATCTGCCTCAAAATCCTCCCCTCACTTCAGGCACATTCATCCCATGGTTCTTGCCACTTTCCCAAGCAGTCCCAGAAGTTCTCTTTTCTGTCTTCAGAGGGGATGATCGAAAATGCAGTGAACGCTGCTGCTGAGCACCATCCAAGGCACTGCAGGCTCACGAAAGCAGTACCACACACCTTACTCACTAGACCCGGGATTGCATGATTGCTGGCTCTCTCCCAGAGCTAAAATGACCACGGGAGGTCAGTGTTCTGAACTAGGTCAGGACATTGTAGCCACCACAGCTCAACCATAGATGACTTTCAGAATGCCTTCGTAAAGTAGCAAACATGAAGGGATAAGCGTATTTAAAACAAGAAGCAATATTTTGAGGGGATCAATGTGTCTTGTACCATAATAATTTTTTTAACTTTAAACATTCACCATATTTACCAGATGTCATATTTATCCATCTATCTAGTTCCTTTATTGTTTTGAGACAGTCCCACTATATTGTTCAAGGTGGACTTAAAAGCGCAGCAACCCTCCTGCCTCAACCTCCTGAGGCCTAGGATCACAGGTGTGTGCCACCACACCTAGCTAATTAGTCTCCTTTCAACCTTGAGTTACTCAGGTTTTTTGTGTTTGTTTGTTTTTGGGTTTTTTTTTGAGACAAAGTCTGCCTATGTAGCCCAGGCAGGCCTTGAACTCTTAGCAATCCTCCTGCCTCAGCTTCCTGAGTGCTCTACCATGCTTGGCTATTTTGTATTTCTTACAACCAAGTAAACCTTGACCCTGGTGCAGGCATCAAGCAACTACTGAAGGATCTACATGGGAAAGCAGGCTGATGCCTAAAAACAAAACCATGATATTAACAACAGGGATGGGAGGAAAATTAAGTCACCAGGGATGGAGACCAAGGGCAGATGAACAGCGAAAGGTAGAGAGTGCAGAGTGATATTAAGGAAGACAACAGAGGCCCATGTTTTAAAGAAGAAACAGGAAGACCATGGAAGACTGAACAGTGCCAGCTGGATTTGGTAATTAGGTCAAAGGTACCTTTGTGAGAATTTTAATTGGAGTGTGGACAAAGATTACTGTGCTTTGAGGCATTTGTGGGAGGTAAGAGATGGGCAGTGAGCATATTCGCCATCTTTAGGAACCTTCAGCCGACCAGGGGAGGGCAATGAGATGACAGCTACAGGGAGGCTTTTTCTTTTTTAAATGAAGAAGGCCCAGCATATAAATAGGTGTTAGAGGAGGGAACACAGAATGGGGAAGACTGATGGAAACCTAAACTTGATAGAATTTCCTGAATAGAAAGCATAGCAGGCCAGAGGGGTTGCTTTTGACACCTCTAAGGACAGCCAAATACGATACTGATGCATAGCACATGGCAGATATTCATCCAAGTACTTTAGACGTATTACATGAATTAGCACTGGGTAGACATGATGAAGCTGGGAATGCAAAATTGAAGCAATGTACACCAAAAAATCAAAATTATCTCTCCACATATAAATATATGGTTATATATACATAATCTGAAAGAAATGTGGGAGAAGTATAGGGAGCTTCAAAAGTAGTAGCTTGAAGAACAGGAGAGTAAGTTAATCACAAATATACAATTATTCTAGGATAGTAATTCAATGAGCGTGTCACTCTCTCCTAGATACACTAGTTCTGAGCTCAGAGCCAAACTGTACTGACCCAAGACTGGAATCCCAAGCAGAGTGGGACAGAAAAATAAGCATTCAAGGAAGCTGGTAGGCCTGGCAGAGGATGATTAATGATCTGCAGCATTAGCAGAGATATGGAAGAAAGGGACTCCAGTGGACAATGACCGACAGGCAAAGAAAGTAAGAAAGCAGGATAGAAACATATATATAGAATCGACTGTTTTCCATCCCACTCCTGAGTGATAATAAAGGCAGCAGGGCGCCACAGTGTAACTGCCACCATCAAGTTCAGGGTTCTCCCTGTGTAGCAGTCCTCTGGCAGGTTAGACCCTGCTGCCCTGGGCACCACCCACCGACCAGAACTTTTGGAGACATCTAAGAGTTAGTTATACACATCTTGGGCCTTGCCCCAAAACTACTGAATCATGACCTGCTTCTGAACAGAATTTCCAAATACTTCACATGCATATTAAACACTAGGGTGGACGAGGGAGGGAGTGTGGAAATGCCCTTGACTTGTCATAATATCACTGCTAAAATTTATAATTCTCCAAACTGGTAATTCCACACCACATCCTGGGTGCTCTTTTGTAGGTACAATGTCAAAATTCTGTGTATCTCTTTATCACATTTATCTCTACACACTGTGCTTATCAAAAATATGCTCCTCCTGATAATCCAGTCATGCTGGTATAATCGTACAAATTTAACACATTCTACTCCAGTCAGCAGACTGAAAGTCAACGCTCCCAAGTGAATTCACCACCACACCAGGAACGTCACACATGACACTAAATACATGTTATTTAGAAATTACCCATAACCCCCAACATGCGTCCTGGACCTTCCAAATTTATTTCCATACGTAAAGGCAGTCTGCCTCTGCCTTTCTCTATTTCTTTCTGCATTTATAGCCCACATCTAGCAGCCATCTCTTATTTGTTTGGATTCACACGTTAGATTTGCGCTTGTAATGAGTATCTTGACTTCCAAGATCACTTCTTCTCCTTTTGATGGTTTCTCAATGCAAAACTCAAGATGTTGCACAAGACAAGCCATAAGCTTCCGTTTAGTTTTAAGATGCTTTGATGTGGAGTATGAAAGCCAAAGTTTCTTGGCAGAGAAAAATACACTGAAAAATCGGTGCAAGTGAAATAAAACGCACTGAGTGCCAAAGCCATACAAGGAGGGTTCTGCAGCTAGTGACGCGCGCGCGCGCGCGCGCGCGTACACACATACACACACACACACACGCACACACAAGCATCTGCGGCCCGAACGACGCGGTGCCTTTCCCCTAACCTCGGTGTTTTGAAGCTGCTGCGCGGGACCGTGGTTTCCATTTGCTTTTTACCCCTCCGTCGTGCAAAAGTGAACCCGGCCCCTGGGCAGCGGGGATGGCGACGCGAGCACACAGCCGCAAATTTTCGAGAGCAAAGTCCCGCCCAGCAGCTGTGGCGCGGGCTTACCAGAGCCGGACACCCACCGACCGCCCTTCTTGTCCCTCCCTATCCCCGCCCACTCCCGCCCAGCGCACTCCGCTCTCTCGCGCTTTCTCTCCACCCACGGACTCGCGGCCAGCGGACGCCACCACCCCTGTCACTCAGAGTCGCCTGCTAGGGGCCCCCAACCCCGGGAATCCTGTGCGCAGGCGCAATGAGTAGCGGGCGCGCGGCGTGGGTGGAAGCTGGCCGGCATTGCGCAGGCGCGCACTACTCGGCTCCGCTCGGCCATTCTCGCCTCGGCTCGTGTCGGTCCGGCTGGACTCCGCTGAGCTCGGCTCGCGAGCCGGCGGCCGGGCGATTTCTGCTCGCGGAGTGAGAGCGCTGGCCCAGCGGCGGTGGCGCTGACGGGAGCACCATGTTCCTTCACTCCGTCAACCTAGGGAACCTGGCGTTCTACGTCTTCATGGTCTTTCTGGCCGCTCTGGGGTTGTGGGACGTGTTCTTCGGCTTCGAGGAGAACAAGTGCAGCATGAGTTACATGTTTGAGTACCCCGAGTACCAGGTGAGGGTCCGCCGGCGCCTGGGCGCGGGACGCGGTCCCGCAGCCGGGGTTGTGGATCCCCCGCCTGGCCCCGCGCCTGCCTTGGTTTCCCCGGGGAGGCGGCTCCGAGGCGCGCCCTCCGCCCTGACACCCGTCTCCGGGCTGGGTCCCGCCGGTGACCCGGCCACCGTGCCCCGTCCCGTGCCCCTGCCTGTCCCCGGAGCTCCCCGGCCCGCCGTCCCTCCCGCGCGGGTACCGACTCCGGGGGGCTCCGCGGAGCGGGCAGAGCGGGCGGCGCGTGCGGGTGCGGGCGACCTGGGGAGTTCGGGGCAGGAGCTCCTGCTGCCCGGGTAGCGCGGGTCTGCGGTGCCAGGGCGCGAGGTCTCCGGTCCGGGGGTGCGGAGCCGCCTGAGCCCGGGAACTGGGTCCGCCTGTGCCGTGAACTCCGCCCGCGCCCCTGGGTTGCACACCTGTGTATGCTGCTTCCCTGCGGCCAGGTCCCTTACCAGTTACGCACGAAAATCTGCCCCGGTGTTACCTTTTCCCACCATGTTGCAGTTCGAGAGTGACCTGGCCCCTTCCTCCCCCAGTCCCATCGCCGCCGCTCCGTTTCAAGGGCTTTCAATCAGCCTCTTCATTAGTTCGGGTAGTAGAATCTCGGCTTTCCATTGATGGCCAGCTGTGAAAAGATAGTGACAAATGACACCACTGTCCAAAGAAATTTCTCCCAAGTGATGCGTTTACTTGCGAGTGCATCTCTTTTTTTAATATGTGCGCTGCCAAAGCGAGCATTCTGAGTGCATCTCAGTGATGAAACATGTAGTATAATAACTTGTATAAAATGCGTGTGTACTACATGCAGTGCATATTGATAAAGTGCATTTTTAGAATACAGCACTTCAGACCACGGCAGATTTTTTTTTATATGAAGGATCCAAGTCAGCGCTTCCATGTACCTGTCATTATGAAGGGAGAATATTACTTAATTACACTGCTACAAATTAGATCTTAAAACTACCCAAGGTTTCAGTTGCTGAAAAACAGCTGTTTCCTATGGGCAAAATTCTGGTAAATTTAGATTTCATTCATTTGGAAAGACCCCCGTTCTTGGTTTTTCATAACAGTGGTTATGAGGGAGTGGGAACATCGCGTTTTAGATGCCATTGAAGAGAACATTTCGACCTGTTACTGCTGTCTTAATTTCTAAGCAAATGAACTGGAATATGCTGGCTTGTGCTTATCAGAGTCTAATGGTTAAATACATGAGCTTTTATTTTTTTTTAACTAGAAATAAAGCTGATAAGCCTCTTTCATTGCCCATGCTTTAATAATTATGAAGCTCCCAATAGATTGCAGTAGGCCACTGGTTTTGTACTGCATTGAATACTTGGGTCAACGGCATTTTGGAACAATACAGTGCTAATTCCCATTTATTTTTAGACTACCCGCTATTACTGAGACTGTTGTAGTATTTGAAGTTGTAGAAATTGTTTTCCTCAGTGTTGGCAGCAAAGCATATGGGCCTCACAGATGAATTTCCTGCCTCATAAAATAACTAAAAAGACAAAATTAATGTAGCTAATTCAAAAGAGCTAGTTAGCTTGTTTGTTGAGTAGTGTGTATTAATTATTTTGGTTCAGATTGCTTTCTTGGGCTTTTATACTTCTGTGAAATTTGTTAGTACAGTAGTAATTACTGTGGCAGAAGTTTCTGATACACATTTTGAGCAGATTTTATTTTTATGATGTAAAATGCTGTTAATTCACTGGTTTTTATTTGTTTTTATTTGACTCTTAGACTTTGTATTGCATCGTAGTCTTTTACAAATACAATAAAACCTGCCTGTAGAAGTGGGTCATTTTGAATGTAGTTTCTGAGAATTTTAGATAAATGTGATCACTTTTATATAAATAAAAATGTTTTAAAGATATACATTATCCATTTTTAATTTAATTACATTTCATCCAGCTTTCCAAGTCTTCTCAGGTTGCTGTGCAGCAAGGGATCTGTCCTGGTCATTGGGCTTTCTTTTTCTAAGTGCTTGTCTTCTCTGCTTCTTTGCATCACTTAGCCAGCCAGGCCAGGAAATGGAAAAGCAGTTGAAACACACTGCAGTTTAGTCTCCATTTTTTAAAGATTGTATGGGAATTTGAACCTATGTTTTTAAAAAGTGAAAATTTTAATTTAACATTGATTCTCTGCTACTCATGGCTTTCTTTGACTCACTTGTTTGGAATTAAGTGAACATTTCATGAATGTATCTTAAGTCTGTCAACCAAGACACATGTTACTCTTTAAAGCTTCTCGCCCTGTTACATACACACAAGGTGGAATTTTTACTTGGCAGCACCCTGTTTCAGGCAAATTGTAGAATTTGAGGAGAGACAGAGTTGTTTTCTATCACAGTAATTTGACTCTATTCATGAGTGACCTAATGCTCTCTGAAAGGAAATGTTGATATTGAAAATATGAATCATATTTTGTTGTTAAGGATGATGTTTATTTAGTAAATCTTTTTTTTTTTTTTTGTCTTTTTCAGACAGTTTCACTATGCAGTTCAGGCTGGTCTTGAACTCATTTTGTAGCTCAGGCTGACCACAAATTTACGGTGATCTTCCTGCCTCAGCCTCCCCACTGATGAGATTATAGGTTTGCACCATCATTCCTGGCCTAGCAAGTCATTTGTTGAATGACTGCTTTGTGCCAGATTTACCTGATATTTAGTATGAATTAGTGTTAAATCAGTCCTTGTACCTTGAATTTGTAATAACAACCAGGGAGATAGGAATGTTGTATATAGTCACAGTATAATGTGGTACATGTTACAGTTTTACTATGAGAGAGAATGGCAGAAGGATCCAAGTTTGTGGCATATATTCAAAGGCTGTGCAGAAGAGGTACTGAATTTGGCCATACAAAATGTATACATAGTTCATAAAGTACAGAAACAAAATTGCAGCCATAGGTAGCATATGGGAAAGTAGGTAGACCCTGGGACACATACATGAGCAGTATTTATATTACCGCTAATGTAAAAAGGGAAACAGGCTCTGTAATCATATCTGCTTCTATGAATGTAAAATGTTTCTGGAAGCACTCAAGCTGGTCACATTGGCTGCCTTCTCAGGCAGGAGAAGGAAGTAGCTGAAGGACCAGGAGTAGGAGAGATCCCTTTCTTTTGAATCTTAAAGTTTAAAATACAGAAGAATAAACTTTTTTTGAGAGAGAGGGAGAGTCTCATGCAATTCAGGTTGGCCTTGAACTCACTTTGGAGCCCAGGTGGGTCTCAAACTCACAACGATCCTCCTGCCTCAGGCTCCCAAATGCTGAGATTACAGGCATGTGTCGCCACACCCAGATAAGAATAAACTTTAAAACATAGCATGTATAAATTATAAAAAAGGTAAAAATAGATTTTAAAGGATCTCTCTCTGTCAAGCCTTTAATACGTACACATGTAGTGAGAAAAGCAGAAGCTGTGTGTTTTAGTAAGGTTTCTCTTGAGAGCAACTAGACTTTGGAGTATAACAGGGAGATTATATCCAGGGGAGACTGAAGTCCGTAGGACTGTTCTAGGGAAGGTGTAAACGGAACCCCTTGTAAAACTTGAAGCTAACCAGGTGTGATGACACACACCTGTAATCCCAGCACTTGGGAGGCTGAGGCAGGAGGATTGTTGCAAGTTCGAGACCAGCCTGCATTAAAAAGTGAGCTCAAGGCCAGCCTGAACTGCATAGCGAGACCCTGTCTCAAAAAGAAAAAAAAAAAAAAAAAAAAAAGTGAAACTGTATGCATTTGTAGAGATCCAAAACTTACTTATTTTCTTTTTTTTGTTAATTGTGGAAATTGAACTTTTTGCGGTTTGAATTCACAATTAAAAGGTATAAAAATTTTAGTTTCTTAAAACATTTTTCTAGCTTTCAGAATTTGCTAGATTTTTGCATCTTTTGAAAGGGTTAGAGATGAGTGAAAGAAAGACAGGTAGTGGGAACAAGTTCATAGAAATAATATTTAAGTATAAAGGTAATTGAGCTTAAAGGTCATTTTGAGGTGAGGGCTTGCTCTTTAAATAACCTATGTAAGGTAACCAGTTTATGTTGGAGTCTTGTACTACAGAGTGCAGCTCAACTATAGCAGCTGGGAAGCAGAAAGAAAACAAATTGTTGGGGGACACGAATACACCCTTCCTTCCCGATCATGTCCTCAGTGACCACCTCCTCTGACCAGGCTTCCCACAGCACGCCCACCTAGGAAGTCCTGATTGGATGAATCCACTGATCCAATCACCATTCAAAAGCCCCTCTCTGGACGCTTGAGACTTTAGACATTTTAGACAAATGCTATGACAAGTATATTACAGTTAACATATATAAATAATAAAACTTCCCTTTACTTTTATATTACAACATTTAAAAGTGAACAACATAAACAAACCTTATGGGATATTTGTGGTGGTTAGGGTGGAATGTCATCTTGACTGGCTTTGGGATTCACTAGGGGATTGGTGAAACATTGTTCTGGGTGTATCTGGAGGATTCATGGAGGTGTGACTTTGGGGTCTATCTGTGATCCCTGGCCCCCTTCCTCTCTGGCACTTTTCTGCTGAATTCCCAGCTGCGATAAACTAAGCAACTTTGCTTTACTATGTTGTTCCATCATGTTTCAGTCTTGGAGTCACCAACCATGGACTGAATCCTTTAAGACATGAGCCAGATTTAATTTTTCCTCCTTTACCCTTGAGACTTAAATTTGAGTCCAGCAGACCCACCCCTTACTTTTCTACTGCAATTTGGTTTTTGTTGTTGTATTGTTTTATAAATCCAAAATGGCTACCATAGTATTTGTTGTTATCTTTGAAATAACTGCTCATGCCATTGGATATAAGAAAATCAAACAAGACGAAACAATGAAAATGATACAGGACTTCAAAACAAGATAATAGGGAATTAACAATGGCTACCATCTTCAGAAGGAGATCTCCCATAGATGCCACATCACATATTGTTATCCTCTGAATAGATGATCACATTACTGGCTTTAGACCTGCAAAGTCAGTGAAACACTAAACACTATAAGCACTAAGTTGTATTTTACCTCAATAGCTGTCACTGCAGCCTGTGTTTCTGCAGATGAGCCCATTGCTTGGCGCAGGGGATGGGAGTAGGTGGGAACCTTGGCTCTTCTTGTCTCCTAGCCTGTGCGCTGGAAGGAGTTGGCATCTGGTTCTCCCCCTCAGTGGCTCGCACATGGCACTGACTCACAGGGAGGGTTTGGCTTTTTGTTGGCTTCTTGTTCTCTTTCCCGACAGTCTGTGAGTAGCACCCACACATGGGAACAGTCTGACATCTGGTTCTTACCCCAGCAGCCCATGTATGGTGCCAGCTCGTGGGAAAGGTCTGGTGTCTGGTTCTCACTCCAGCAGCCTGCGCATGGCACCGACTCACAGGGAGGGCTAGGCTTCTTCTCTAGTGCAATTTGTACTTTAGTGTTATAGTAGCCAGCTGTGTGCCTCAGTACCTTTCTCTGAGGGATATAGGAAACAATCCATATATTTATCTACTTGGTATGACTAACAGAAAGCAATGTGCATGTGTGCAAAAGTGGTAGAATGAGATTTGGACCCACCCTTATACTCAGTGGAACAAGTTTTTGTACATGTTTACCCAAGCATCACAGAGGCTAGTTTCAAACTTGAAACAATCCTTCTGCCTCAGCCTCCCAAGTGATGGAATTACAGATGTGTGCCACCATGCCCAACTTTAGCATAGATTTCTTAACACAGGGATTCAAAACTTAATGGAAAAGCAGTGGGTTAAAATATGGCATAAAAATTTAGGCCCTTTGGCTGATTTGGAGCAACGGAAAATGTCAAGACAAAGGAGCAAAATACAATCTCAGATCTCCAGCCCACAGAGAACAAGTTCAGGAGACACAGACACAATAGAGATTAGAAGTCGCACACAAGAAACTTCTGAAAAAATAACAGTTGAAGTAAAGAAGCAACTTAGCTCTTGTATTGATTGGTTAATTTTACATACTTGTATCTGATGGACTGGACAACTATTTTGAAGATAGCAAGAGGTATTATGGTAACCATTGTTGATTTCCTATTATCTTGTTTTGAAGTCCTGTATCACTTTCAATGTTTTGTTTTAACAGGTTTTATTCTGGTTTGTTTTGTTGGATTTTACTAGCTGCTATGAGCAGCTGTTTTCAAGATAACAAGAGTCACTATGGTATCCATTGTTAATTTCCTGTTATCTTGTTTTGAAGTCCTATATCACTTTCATTGTTTTGTTTTGATTGGCATTTTTCTGTTTTATTTGGTTCTATTTTTTTAAAAAAATTACATTATGCTTTAAGTTCAGACATTTATCCTGGAACTCAGACATCAGGTCCTTATTTATATAGTAATAAATCAAATGACGTTGTGAACACCGTAGTTTGCACTATAGTTCTCATCTCCCAATCTAATTGGAATAGGACATTGGACTGTTGGTTTACCAGCTTCCAATTAATGTTTCACTTTCTCACAGAGCACAAGTTAATCAGCGTAGCAACTGTACATAGGAACAAAGCAGGATTCCAAATGAAATGTTGCAATTTCAAGACAGGATTTTATAGTATAATCTTTGGGTTTCATAAAGATACAAAGTCGGCTTCATATATGGCAAAGAAAACCAAACTGGTATTGCTGATGTCAACATTTCACCATGATGGAAATACTGATAGGGAAACCTTAACAAAATGAAAGTCTGAGGTATAAACTTTGAACAGTAAAACTGGAAGTGGAATAGATGTTATTGATGAGTTACGCAGCAGCTATGATGTTACTTGAAACACAAAGTATTGGTCAGTGGTTGTGTTTCACACTAAACATGTGGCATACATAGTTTGATAGTTTACAGAGAAAATAGCATGTGCAAAATATCACAGAGGAATCTTCTTAGAGGATTGAGACTGGAGCGCTTAAGAGATCATTTACAGCAGAGGAAAAACAAGATGTTTCTTCCCAGAGAACTACACAGAAAAACTGTAGGTCACACTGATGAGCTGACAGATGAACAGGCAGGCACAGCATCACAAAGACTTACTCCGACAACAGAAAAACCAAAAGGGTGTAGACAGGAAAATGAAAAAAATGTCAGCTGTGCCCCACAAGTACGGGAAAACAAAGCATGCATGCTCTCAGTATAAGCAGTGCCTGTGTGTGCAGCGTGTGGTTACCATGTGTAAAGACTGCCTTGGCTGTACAGTTGAAGCAAAGCTTGTTTCTGTAGTAGACTTCTGTTTGTGTTTACACCATAGTTCACACATAGATTTTTATTTGTTATCTTTTAGGTTTTGTAAGTGTGTACACAGCTGATGTTAAAATGTTAATGTCTATTTTAAGCACTCATTACATATCTGATATTTTATTGACATCTTACTTCCCTACTAAGTGCATGTTATGCAGTATATTAGGAAGCTCCTGACAAAACATAGTGACAAGACTGCCACGTAGAAAAGGAAAACTGTCAACTGACAGTTGAAGCAAAACTTAGTATTTGTGATAGAGTTCTATTGGTATTTTCACTGTAGTTTATGTAGAAATTTATTTCTGATGTTTTAGGTTTTGTAAGGAAGTACACAGCTGATGTGAAAATGTTGATGTTTGTTCTAAATGCACAATACATATTAAGATTTCAATAATTTACTTTATTGATATTTTATGTTCCTGTTAGCTACACACTGCATAATATAACAACCTCCTGACAAAACAGCAAAACCATTGAGATAGTAAGTACATGCTACAAAAAGGCCAGGAAAGCAAAAGACATATTCTGTTAGTGTAAGCAATGCATGTATATGGAATTACTGTTTTCATGTGTACAGACTGCTGTAAATGTAATAATTGAAGTAAAGATTATTTTGTTTGTAGAGTGCTATTGGTATTTTCATTGCAGTTCATAATGGGAATTTATCTCTGATATTCTGTACATGAAAAACCAGTCACTGTTAAAGATTTTGATGCTTTTGTATAAACACTGAATGAATATTAAATACTAAATATTTTTGTGATTTTTTTCTATTAAGTACTCATTGCTTAATATAAAGCTCATAAAATTAAAATTAATTATTCATCAATAGAAATATTGTGCCTTGGTGACAAAATCAGTCTTATTCTCCAAGGGCTCCATTGTGAGTCCAGCAGTGGGGAAGCTGACTGATGCAGTATTTGACTTTGTTTTTGTGAAAGTGCTCAGTATCTGGTTTGATGAAAGTGCTTAGAATTCTTAATGAGACTGCAAGGTGCTCATCAGAAATTTTTTATCTAATTTTACTCTTTGTTTGCTTTATTCCTGAAAATAGTTGTTCACAAATGTACATACTGACAAACAGCACTGACATGAGTATGGGTGATTATGTGGGGAGGGATATTTTCCTCTGGGAAGATTGGTTTATAGAAATCTAGTAAAGAGATGTGATTGAATTTTTCTTGAATGTCTGGTGGCAACTCTGTATATACTGCCTTTGAAAATTCAGAGGTGAGCATTTATTGTTCTGTCAGCTGAAGAAGGAGCTCCAGTTGTACCTACATGCGTTTCGGGAGGTTGGAACACAGTTGTTGGTTGCTGTGTTTTATCAGCCAAGTCACACAAGTGCATGTCATGTCTGATACATTCGAGTTTCCATTCCACCGACTGTGGCAGGCACTGAGCCACAGTTAACATTGTGCCCTGTCCTGCACAGCATTCCCATGTCCTCTACACCATGCGTGCCGAATCCTGCACCCCTGGGGTCATGGACAGTGTCACTAAGCATGATACAATAATGTTAACCATTTCCAATCTTTTGGGGCTGCATTCAGAACTGTCGAGGACCCCATTTGGCTGAGCACTGGGCTGAGCACACCAGTCTTCCACAGTCAGCACAGCCTCCACAGACGTGTCCATACTGTCAGTGGTGCAAACTGGTAGCTTTCTCAGGGGAATATTCAGTAACGTACATGGCTGATCATAATTGCTTTTCTGAACAGCAAGGTATTTTAGTAGTTATTGGCAACATTTACAGGGTTTTTTTGTTTTTCACTTTTTTAGACAGGATCTCACTATGCAGTTCAGGCTGGCCTTGAACTCACTTTGTAGCGCAGGCTGGCCTCAGACTAGCAGTGATCCTCTTACCTCTGCCCCTGAGTGCTGAGATTACAGTTGTGCCACCACCCCCAGCTTATTTACAGTTTTTTAAAATATCCAGTAGTTAAAACTTTTCATTAAGCACATACTACATGTATAACAGCACTAAATCATTAGTCTATTGGTATCAACTTAATTCTGTTGTCCATTGTAATTGTTTTATTTTTAAATTGTTTCTGTCCTTTTTAAAAAAAGAAGCAAAGAGTTTACACTTTGTCACCTCTGATAAATGTCTACCTGTCAGAGATAATATTAAGACCTAATATATAGAGGGCTGGGGATTTAGCTCAGAGGCATAAGCTCCTGTTTTGCAAGTGCATGGTCATGAGTTCAATCCCTGGTACTGATATAAAAAAAAAAGGGACCTAATATATAGTAAATGAAAAAAAATTATATGAATAACTTTTTTTGTACACAGTAATAGGAATTGCAGAGTAGTTTAAGGATTGGTATAAACCAGGCCCCTGGTCCATGAAAACTTAACCATATTAATGCATTGTAACATTCACATTCAGAAGACTATATGTATATCTTCATCAAGACATTGCTGTGAAGCTGAGATTAATTTATTAAGCACATTGTAGATCAAAGCATATAAAGTTGAGAGGACAGAAAGCTGCATTGTCAAACAAACTTACTTTCCTTTTAAAGATATGCCAGCTGGAATATATAGTTGGGCCTGAGTAAAAGAAGAGATATTGCAAACCAGCCTAAAATGGCAAAGGATAATCCATTTGCAAATGGAAAGCTTTTTCTCATTTTAAAGTATAGTTGATACTGATTCTAAACTAAATGCATTTCCAATTTTATTCACATGTGTTTTGCTGGCATGTATTAGTGCTTTTCTGCCATTGTCAGGGACTGTTTTGACTAATTTTTGTTTCTTAGAATTTTAGGTGATCCTGTTTTATGCTTTTCTGAAGACTACCTGGTTCAAAATTCACATAATTAAGAATTCTCTATGTGAATAAACTGTGCATTAAGTGGTTTTATCATTAGCAGTATTTTTTATTGCACATTTCCAAAGTTATAAAATTTAAAATCGCATACAGTGTGACTGAATTGTATTATTAAAAGTAATGAAAATGAACCTTGCTTCATTTATTTTTGCTGCAGAAAATAGAACTTCCAAATAAACTGACAAAACGCTATCCAGCCTATGAGTTATACCTTTATGGAGAAGGATTCTATGCGGAAGAACACAAAGTTCTCCCTTTGACAGGAATTCCAGTTCTCTTCCTTCCTGGTAATGCTGGAAGTTACAAGCAAGGTAGGTATTGGAAGTAAATTTGAAATCTGTGAAATTCAGTTAAGGAAGTCAAATCCTGTGCGTTCTTGGTGAAGCAAATGAAGTGAATGAAACGCTACTCTGTGTTACACCCAGTCCTGTGCTGGCTTACTGGAGACCCAGATAAAGTACGTTTGGGAAGTACGAAGAAGAGAAGAGCTGTAGGGTGAGAAGGAGAAAAAGAAAGGTGGAGTGGGGCGGGATAAATGATTATACTGGTATTCGAGAATCAACAGAACAAAGAGGTTTATATTAGAAATGGAGTGTGCAGAGGATAGAAGCTGGAGCATTGATTAGAGGGATAAATTGGTGCCTTATATTATCATGAATAAGAAAGACTTTTTTACTTCTGGAGCTATTTAAGGTAGATCTAGAAGTACAGAAGGGATCACAGAAGCATGAAGGTGGGAAAGTTGTATATGCAAATTCCAAATATATTGTTGGTTTGGAGAAGACCAGCAATAGCTTTTGGCACAACAGCAAAGTATGTGACTCTGCAAGTAACTTTACTTCCACCTACAGTTTGTTTTCTTGGTTGTTAAATGACTAGAATTGTTACGTGATGAGACTAGGACTGTTCCAACATCTACTGTAACTGCTGATGTGTTTATTCATTTAGCAGATGTTTATGGGTACCCATCATGAGCCAGGTACTGTTGCAGATACCAGGGCAGTGATGAAGAACCTTTTAGAAATGAAGGCCAAACCTGCAACCCAGAGCCACTTACGTCAAAGTGACAACACTGTGCTTAAACCTGCATGCTCGGCTGCTGAGGTGACGCTGTTGCAACTTGGCTCGCGTGCCAGTGGAGAAGGCTCTGTGTGCCCACTGTGTCATGCATGTCATGGGGGCGCCACCACTGTCATGGAGATTCAGAGCCTCCTGAGACACATAAAGTCCCTTTATTATTCTTGCTGGAAAGACAGTCACCTGACAAATATGTCAGTAATGTTACAGCTGGAAAGAAAAATTAGAGAAGGAGACAGGATAGACAAGGCCAGGAGATGCCTAGATTAGATGAGGTGGTCAGGAAAGACCATGGTGAGAACTTGAGCAGAGGCTTAAATGTAGCAAGGAATTTGCATGCCACTGTTTTCAGGGAGGCCCTGAAAAATGGGGCAGCAAAATGCTATGTGCTTTCAGGGCCACTGTGTCTAGGAAAAAGCAGAAGATAACAAAGTGGAAAAGCAGCCATGGGTTATGTCATATAATCTGGGGAAAACACTGCATTTTTATCTAAGTAAGATGGGAAAACTGGAGGGCTTTGGGTAAGAAATGATTCAATCTGTCTAGACCAACTGGAAACAGACATTTCCTATAAGAATCTCCTCCTTAAATCCTCAGTAAGTGACGAAATGCCTAGTCTTTGTTCTTCAGAGTACCCTTCCCCTCCTAGCTATTATAGCTCCTATTGAGGGAAAGCAAGTAGAGAATGAGCAATCTACTCATTTTTTAATTTACTTATTTTAAAACATTCAGGGCACATTTAACAATGTTTGAGGTATATAGCCAGTAGGTTAGTGTGTTCTTCTACATTAGTACTGTTAATAGATGTTGCCCTCAGATAAGTTTGTTTCCATGATGAAGTTTATGAAGAGATTCTGAAGCAAGAATGGATGCAGCCTCAGAATATTTTGTTTGCTGTGCCCTTCTTCCCCTGCAGTTCGTTCTATTGGCTCCATCGCCCTCAGGAAAGCAGAAGACATTGACTTCAAGTACCACTTTGACTTCTTCAGTGTCAACTTCAATGAGGAGCTGGTGGCGCTGTACGGCGGAAGCCTTCAGAAGCAGACCAAGTTTGTGCATGAGTGCATCAAGACCATTCTTAAACTTTACAAGGTGAGAGGGCAGCATGGCACAACGTGGGAGCTTGTTTTTATTAGGCAACATGCTAAATTTTTAAAAATGTATTTGTTTGTATGGATATTAAGGAACTCACTGTATTTTTAAATAATATGTTTATTTATATGAAAAGTAGAAAAAAGAGGGCACAGTTTGGCTTTTTTTTTCTTTTTTGCATACCAGGGATCGAATTCGTGCTTGCCAGCCAAGCACGAGCCCCTGAGCTAAATCTCCAGCCAAAGTCTGACTTCTTTAGTTTGTTAACTTGACCTCAGTGGAAGTTTCTAGCTTAAATTGGATTTATAAGAAAGCATTCTTATAAATTCAAGAAAAAATTGTTTTAACTTTGTATATAAATTAGAAGTGTGGTTCATGTCTTAATGCATCCTCAGTAAAGATACCTGTCTCCAGCTGTGTGTGACTGAGTAATGGCCCTTGCGGAGGTTGTCGGGAAGAAAGCAGTGGAGGTCTGAAGCACCTGTTCCAGGTGCAGCACAGCACGTAGCAGAGGGCTCTCATCCCTGAAAGCAGGGAGCTCCACAGCGTCCTGGCTTTCTCTCCAAAGGCATTTTCCTGGCACTGGGGTGAGCAGGTGGTGATCATGCAGAGCACACTGACATCACTGAGCTGAAGAAGGCAGAGAATTGGAATTTGGGAGTGCTGAGCTGGCTGCATGGAGCAGGAGAGAAGAGGAAATGAAGCAGCTGGATAATGGTGCACATCTGCAACCCTAGTACTCAGGAGGCTGAGACAAGAGAATTGCACGTTTGCGGCTAGCCTGAACTACATAGCAAATCTTGTTTTAAAAGGAAAGAAGGGAGGAAGGGGCGAAGGAGAAATGGATGTCTTTAAAGAAATCTAAAAGAGACCATTCATGGACTGGGGGTAGAGAGAAGAAAGCCACACCAGGAAGCAAGCCCAGTCTGGGAACCAGTGCTGTGTGCAAGCTGCCACCAGACTGGAACAGCCAGACCCCAGCCCCTTCTGATGCCTGGCAAACAGGAAGCACCCCCCCACCCCCTGCCACAAGTGACGGGCTCATCCAGAGCAACACAGGCTGCGATGACAGCTATGGAGATGAAATGCAATTGGATGCGTGTGGTGCTTTGTTGTTTCACTAACACTGCAGGTGTAGGGCCAGTGGTCTGATCATGGGTTCAGGAGATAGTGGTATGCAGTGTGGCATCTAGGGGCGATCTCCTTCTGAGGGTTGCAGCCATTGTTGGTTCCCTATGGTCTTGTTTTGGAAGTCCTACATCGTTTCCATTGTTTTGTTGGGTTGGATTTTCTTTTGTTTTGTTTGATTATGTCAAATCCAATGGCAGGAGCAGCTATTTCAAAGATTACAAGGTATATTATGGTAGCAATTTTAGATTTATTATTGGCTTCTTTTGAAGTCAATTGTAGTCTGTTGAAACCATTGTTTGTTTTTATTGTATCTATTCTATTCTGTTCTGTTTGATTTTTACTATGTCCAAAGTTACCTAGAGCTATTTTGAAGACATCAAGGCATTACGGTAACTATTGTTGATTTTGTAATGTTTTGAAGTCCTGTGTCTCTTACACTGATATGTTTTGATAGGTTTTATTTTGTTTTATCCTCTTAAAAAAAATCTGAAAGACCAGTAAAACACATTCAGAATCATTCTGTGCTAGCAGTTTAAAGCAATATCAATGATAGGGCAGGGGATATAGCTTAGCAGCACAACACCTTCTTGGCAAGCACGTCATCAGTTCAATTAATGGCAAAAAAAGGGGAAAAGTGTATGTATTTTGAGGGTAAACTAAAACTACTTAATGAAGTGAGCCATTTCCACCCTCAGCATGCCACTGTGCAAGTCGGAGAAAATAGCTACAGGGGAGTTGAAAGCCAAATTGAGAGTTCAGAGCTGCATGATTCCAGGTACAGGCATTCTAATTCTAGAGAAAGGGCTTAGCTGAACACAGACTATATTTGGTTGAGACACTATAAATGGCACAACGTAAAATAGGGCTACTCTAGTACGCATCTTAACATTGCTTAAAGATATGCCTCAAAAATATCAGAGTTAAGGATTTAAAATAGAATGTGTACAAAACAAGAGACCAGATGGAGAATCTTAACCAGAGACATGAGAACTGCAAACAAAACAAAAAGGGAAATCTAGGATGGAAACAGTGTATATCAGAAATGGCAAGTGCACTAGATAGGCAGGCGTAAGTGAGATTGAGCATTACCAAAGAAGAGACCACCGGGTTTGAACCCATGACCGTAAAGACTAACTAGACAGGACAAACTCAGGAAACTGTGAGGTAGTATTGAGTATTGAGCAGTCTAACAAATAACTCAAACGCCGGAAGAAAAAGAGAAATAGGGGAGAAAATATATTCAAAGAACTAATGGCTCCTGGATTTCCAACCCACAGATGCAAGAAGGCCCACTGAATGTCATCCATTATAAACACAAGGAAATCAGACCTTAGTATATCATAGTCAAGCTACTGAAACCCAAAGTAAAGAGAAATACTAAAATCAGTATTAAAATCTACTAAAATCAGAAAGATCATTAGCTACATGAAAAAGGAATAAAAACCACTGGTTCTTCATCAGGTGTAAGGAAAGCCAAGAACAACAGAATACCCTCTTAAAGGTCTTGATAAGGGGGCACGTGCAGTGTGCCAGGTCTTCTCAACCTAAAATTCATGTCCTTTGAAAATAAGGGAGAAATAAAGGTACTATAGTGTCAGAGGAGCACACACTGGTAGTTTTGTCACCAGAAGAAGGGAAGAGGAAAATAGAAACTTAGCACTAGGAACACAGCACAGTGACTGCTGCAGACAAGATCCACTAATGAGCACTAAGGTGGTGGACACTTGAGGAGAAACAGGATATTCACAGTACAAAATTTCATTTCTAGAGTAGTTTTTAGCTACAAGGGGAAAGAAGAATTTTCAGTGTGAGATGACACATCACAGTTACTCTTCACCTGGTAGCACAGGTCTTAACTAAGCTGTCTATCACTGGGAAGACGCTGCCACTTCGGAGCCCCTTGGATGTGCTGCACTGAAAGTGATGCAGTGACAGTTTGGCACAGTGGCACTTTGTCATGAACATCCATGCTTCCTTGAATCCCTCAGGAAACTTCAGAAAACCAAACCTAGAGACATACTGCCAAAAACGCGTCAGCATGGCTGCGCGACACACGTTGGTGAGGACGTGCAGAAAGCGGAACTCTTGTGCACTGCTGCAGGGCAGAGTGGTGTGCCAGCTATGGACAGTTAAATGGAGATTCCACAAAAATAAAAAGTAGGCCCTGGAGGTGAACTGAGAGGTGGAGTATTTGCCTAGCATCTGCGGCCATAAACTCAACACCCAGCACAGCAAAACATTTTTAAAACTTTAAAATAAGAACAGAACTGTTGTTTGAAGTCCCACCCCTTGATAGTTCTCTAAGGAATTGGCATCAGCACATTGCAGTGATCTAAACACTCCTGCGTTTATTGTAG
Organism: Dolichotis patagonum; assembly: GCA_004027295.1. Lineage (NCBI taxonomy): Eukaryota > Metazoa > Chordata > Mammalia > Rodentia > Caviidae > Dolichotis > Dolichotis patagonum. The sequence goes on along the minus strand of PVJX010006443.1, from coordinate 25,889 downwards.
CACCATTTAGAGTAACCAAAATGTAGAAGCAGCCTACATGTCCACTGATGGGTAAATGGATGTTGAAAATGCGACGTGAGAATTCAATGGAATGTTACCCAGCCTTTGAAAAGAAGGAACCCTACAACATGGAAGAGTCTTAAGGACATTCTGCTAAGTAAAACAAGTTGGTTATGGTGAAAGACTGCAGTCCTCCATTTAGATGAGTTATTCTAAGTAGACCGACAGAAGCAAAGGCATAGTGGTGTTTGCTAGGGACCTGGCATAGGGGAAAAGAAGAGTAGCAAATTTATGATTATAAAGTTTCAGTTACACAAGATACAAGTTCTAGAGGTGTATGCTGTAGAACAGTACATCTGTAGTTGACAGATTTTTTTGTTAGCATTTCATAATAAAGTGTTCTTATTGCAATGTAAAAAAACACAATCCTAGGGGAGTGAAGAATAACAGATGGAACAAATAAAAAAAATAGGAAAATGATAGAATTAAACATATATAAATAATGACTACTTCTAGACGAATTAAACATTCCAGCTAAAGGGCAGATTTTGTCAGACTGGTTTTAAAAAGCAGCATCCACTCAACTATATGCTAAAATTTTTGTCTAGAGTCTAGAAAACAAAGGCCACCTTACATGTGAATGTTGTAAAGGTTTGAAAGTAAATGAATAGGAAAAACACAAAACATACATTCTATAAAAACTGGTATGGGTACAGCTAAGTTAATATTAATTAAACAGATTCCAGAGCAAAGCATATTATCAGGGCTAAAGGGGACATTTCAAAGAAAAAAATTTCTGAGTGGGTCTAATTAGAATTTCCAAGTGCATGAAGCGAAAACTAACAGAACCAAAGGAAGTGAGTAATTCTGCAGAGTTGGAGACTTCAATCTCTAGCTGATAGAGTAGTTAGGATGTCAGATACAGAAGATCTGGGCATCACTAGCCAGCTTAACTTTATTTCGATGTGCAGAACACTGTAACCAGCATTGATTCACTGTTAAAATATCCATCAGTATAATTCATCATGCTATCATCTCTGTAAATATGGAAAAACCACCTTAGTATATTCTGTACTCATTGATGATTTAATACAATAGAAAACAACTAAGCAAAGTAGTGTTGGAAGCAAACTTCCCCAGCCTGAGTAATTATGAGTATTATGAGAGAAAACTAACCTTTTATAGATGGGAAAAGATATTTATTGGCTAAGATGTGATCACATAGTGAGGTTTATTTTCTTTCTTTTTTAAAAATTTTATTTTATTTTAAAAGGGAGTAAAATTAAACACAACAAAACAGGACAGAACAGGACATAAGAAAGCATAAATTGCAAAGCTAGACAACCAGAGATCTTCACTATCTGTCGTATCGTCTCTTCTTTTCTTCCAAATGGTTGTCCTTATCTTTGTATATGGAGAGCTCATACTAAATAACGTAGCCAATCTTTTCACAAGATGTGTAGTTCACTGGCTCCCACTTGCTAGGCAGGGGGGAGGGGAGGGGGGACACAGGATGGGGGACAAGACGACATGAGATGTCTGATTCTCAGCCCACATCCCGGCAGGATCACAGCTGCCCCCCAGAAAGGGGAGGAGTTCCTTGTTCTCCCGGCACCCCGAGTCAACCTCATGGTACAGGTCCCTGGAGGCACCAGGGTCTCTCCCCTGCGGGCCCCCTAAAGTCCACCATACTCACCTGCTATTTCTTTCTGATGAATTGACCATTCCATTCCCAAAGTTCTGAAATGGCCAACAGACCACAGAAAGAATTCTCTTTAGGCTCCTGTTTGAAACCAGCAGCTACAGCAATTGCTTCAGGGCCACCATGAGGTTTATTTCATAAGTATCATTCATAATAGTGAATTTTTAATGTTATATACTAAATAGTTTTTCTTTGTTTTTTGTTTTATATTTTTCCTAGTGACTGTATATTAAAACCAGTAAACTATTTTTAAATTGAGATTTTTTAGAAAGGAAAATTCTGGCTATAAGCAAGTGTGGTAAGAGAGAGAGGACAGCTGGATCCCCCTAATTACATAGGATTTGGTGTGAGAAGGTAGGACATTCCTGGAGGAGAGGCCTGGCCTGTTACCTGAGTCTAAGTACATCAGTGAGTGAAACTGCAGTCCAGGCCCTGGAGAGCTCATTCTGTAGAGGGGAAAGCAGATATAAGCATAATAAGTGAGAAAACCACACATAATCTTATGAGGTTAAAGTGCCTGTGAGAAAAGCAAGGCAGGAAAAGGAGATAGTAGTCAAAGGCAGGGGATTACAATTGTAAATAAGGGCCTTGGGGGAAGACTCCTTTAGAGGAGCAGATGACTGTGTATATACCAAAGGCATGAGGGAGTGGACCATTAAATACAGGAAAAAACCTACATATAGGAAACCAATCCATGGACAAGCACACAAGGAAACTGGAATCACTGGACCAGTGAGTTGGTATACATGGAGGGGACATGGACAGGTTGTGGAGACACAGGCAATTTTAAGGATTGTTGCCTTTTACTTGAGTGATATAGAAAACCTCTAGAGGCTTGTCATAGAGGAGTGGCATACTCTTGTTTAACAGTGTCCCTCTCACTGCTTTGGAGCATGGACTAAAAGACAAAGTGGAAGCAGAGACAACAGGAGGGTAGTAATTCAGGCAAGAAATGGTGGTTTGAACCAAGTTGGTAGGAGCTGAAGTGGTGCAAAGTGCTCAGATTGGTTTAATGTTAAAGATTGAAGCAACAAGGTTTGCTGGCAGATCGGAGTGGAGGAAGAGAAGAGTTCAGGATGGCCAGGAGGTTTTTGGCTGAACAGCTAGACTGAATTGCTCTGCAATGAAGGGAGAAAGGCTGCAGCATTGGGAGAGCTAAGAGTGTACAGGGCTTCTGTCTGAGACACAGTCCTTCCTGGGATGGCTGCTGTGTGTTCAGAGTGCAAGGCTGCAGTTCAGGAGAAGTCCGGAGTGGAGATAAGGCTCAGAGGTTGACAGTGCGCAGGTGAATTCACAGCCATGAGACTGAAAGTGGTGACTGATGAGGTATGGTGGTAGTGACAGGAAGAGATCAAAGGACCGAGGCCTGGTCTCTCCACTGTAAGACACAAGGAGACGTGAACGGAACCCAGCAACAGAAATGAAAAGGAGCTCCCAGGGAGGTCAGAGGAGAGGCAGGGGTCTGCTGTCAGGTAAACCAAGCAAGACGTCTCAGAGCACAGGGCGCAAGCTGCTCACACGCTCTGCTGCTGGCTGCGCAGGCTGAGGGTGAGAGGGACCAACCGTGAGACTCCTCAGGCCTCGGCAGGTGTCCTTTGTGGCACCTTGGGGTGAGCCTTGTTGAGGATGGATTAAAGGGTGTGTGGAAGTTGAGACAATGGGAACAGCAAGGACTGCACAGATGATGGTTTCTGAAGAACTTTGCTGTGAAGATGTATAGAGAAAAATGTGGCTACCAAGGGGAAAGCAAGAGTTAGAAGAGAGTTGCTTTTATTTTTAAGAAGAACACAGTATATTTATAAATGAGTGACAGTGATCCAGTGGAGAAGGAAACACAGAGGCAAAAAGAAAATGGAAGAATTGCTGCAGTTTGCTACTTTCAAAGGCAGGCGAAGGGTAGGTTTCAGAGCACAAGTGTAAACTGGATTTTGCTCAGACCAGCCGTGTGGGAATCTGAAGGCTCTCTGCAAGCTTGATGATTGACTAGGAAGAACCACCAAACTCAGCATATAATTGTGTCCATGGCTATGATTTATTGTGGGAAAAGAATACAAAGCAAAACCAGCAATGGGAAACAGTGCATGGGGTGAAATCTGGAGGAAACCAGATATAAACTTGGCAAAAGTTCTCTTGCAGAGTAGTCACTTTGCATTCAATATCTGTGCCAGCCAGTCACGACATCTGTGAAGTGCTGCCTACCAGGGAGGCTCACTAGAGACTCAGTCCCCAGAGTTTTCACCAGGTGCTAATCCTATAGCCACCTTTGCCTAGCACATCCCACAGTTTCAGCCTGGAGAACTGTGAGATTCTCCCTGAGGTGTGGTGCTTGTGCAGATGGTGCAGAGAGCCAGCTTGACCAGTCAGGGAATAGTAGACCCTCTGGGTCTCATTCTGGACCTCAGCGTGTAGTCTGTTCTGAGGGCAGCAGGCTGGCCCCACTGCGGTCATTCTTTTTTGCATGAGGAACAGAAGGCAAAAGGAGGGTCAGCCCAGGGTGATGTGCTGATCCCTGGTGGTGAGACTGAGGACAGTGGTGGAAACAAAGAATGTTTTCAGAAGCAATACTGATTTAAAATTTTTATAGCCAAGAGGCAGAGCTAAAGGTGGTGGATCAGTAAGCAGCAAAATACAGGTCCTCCCTAAGAGAAACAGCTCAGATGCTGGAATAAAACATCCTGGAGAAGACCAGACAGAGGAAGATGGATCCTCTTGACCCAGGAAGAAACTAAAGGGAAAGAAGCGGGTCAAACTTGCGGTCGTGGCTCTATGTGACAGGGAACCAGAGAGAAACGGGCAACTCGACCAGCACCTGCACGTAGGTTGGAAAGACATGAGACTTTGTGCAGTAGAGAACTACTCAGCTGTAATGAAGGAAAACCTTGAGGCTTTTATACGCAAAGGAATACAACTTGAGATCAAGCCCAGGAGTGAGAAGGTTCGGAACCACTTAGGTAAATAGCAGCTTGCTCCCCCAGTCTAAAAACTGAGGGAGTTGGTGGGACCCAAAATGTGCAGTGTACCCTGTGGGAGTGAAAGGGGAAGAACTGTCTAAAATAGGAAGGCAGAGGATATTATTAATAGTGTATCAGAATTAAAAATCCACATTATTTGCTAGGGGTTTAGCTCAGTAGTATAAGCGCCTGCTTGGCAAGTGCAAGGTCATGAGTTCGACCCCTAGTACATTAAAAAAAAAAATCCACATTATTCTCACCATTCTGTTTAGATGGATTATATTCTGTTCCAGTTTGTCTGCTTGTACTAGATTTGAGGGCACAGACAGCTATTCCAAAAATAGCAGGATATATTATGGTAATCATTCTTAATTTCCTATTAACTTAACCTGAAGCCCTGTATAATATACTGTCTTATGACTGATCTTACTTGAATCTGGTTTGTTAGATTGCTGTTTTGTATTGACTGATTTTATTCGAATCTGTTATGATTGATAGTATCAAGTCTGAGAGTATAAGCAACTATACTGAAGATGACAAGATTCACTAGGATACCCACTCTGGTTTGATTATTACCTGCTTTTGAAATCTTATAATGTCTCCAATGTTTTATTTTTATTAATATTGTTATATACTGCTATATTCATTTATACTATGCCTGATAGTATAGACAATTCTATTGAAGATAACAAGAGACATCATAGTAACCATTATAGATCACCTTGTATTGTGGTTTTATATGACCTTTTTGTTTCATGTTTTTCTAGGAATTTGTTTTGTTTTGCTTTGTTTTGTTTTTCCCTCTAATACAGAAAGGATAGATATACATGTAGAGTCTCATGCATGCGTAGAACTTATAAACAGTTTATGAGAACTGATTATATAACGCATGACGAAATGAACAACTACTTTGAAGAAAAAGAGATAGTATAGTACCCAGTGCTGATTCTGTAGCATCATGATGTGAAATCCAGCAATACTATTATTCTTTGTTCAGAGTGATTTTAGTCTGTTTTGCTTTGTTTTAACTTCAATATATGTGAAGGTATGGACAGCTATTTTGAAGAGAATGAGAGACACTATGACAGCTATTGTTGACTTCCTTATTGCCTGGTCTTGAAGACGTGAAATGCCTTCATCATCCTGTTAGGATCAGTTTTATATTATGTTGTTTTGAATGAACTCACTGTATGTGAAGATATGGACAACTCTCTGGAAGAAAACAAGAGACAGTATGATAGATACCATAACCAACAAGGAAAGGGGCTGGGACCTCCACCATATCCTGTATGGAAGAAACCAGAAATATGACAAGAGAAAAAAATAAGAAAAACCCTTCAGCCGCCAACCCAGCAAATATGGTTATGGTTCTTCTGAAGCTTGCTGGCTAGGAGTTTCTGCCCTCTCCAATTTGCTGTTGGTCACTGAGGTGCAAGCAGGGGTGGTGTATACTGTCCCCTCCCCTCCGAACCAGTCCACCAGTGGGGGCCTTTACCCTCTTAGTGTGTGCCGCACGTACGGAATCGGTTTGGGGCAACTTTGGGGACAATTTAGTCCCTCGCTATTGGGTCCTGGCCAGGGGCATGGCCCAGCCCAAGCAGATCCCAGCAATCTGCTCTGAACAGGGAGCAGCCAAATGAAGTCACTGCAGTTCCTTGTTCATGCCCGTCCTGCCCAATTCCAATATGTCATCCAGTCGGTCACCCCTTTCTCGTGGGAGGGTCAGTATGATAGATAGTAAAGATCTCTGGTTGTCTTGCTTTGAAATCTGTGTCTCTTAAATTGTTTTCTTATGTTCTGTTTTGTTCTGTTTTGTTGTGTTTAATTTTGCCCTCTTTAAAATTAAAAAAAAAAAAAAATTTAAAGCCAATGAGTAAGTGTTTAGAATGCTAGTTCATTTTTAAACCCAAACTCAAAGAAATAATTCAGTGATACAAGAGATTCCAACATGGCAAGGTAATATATTGCTATGACAACTATCATTTTTTGACATTTGTTGTGCTCTTTTCAGTTTTATAAAAGTAATCTGATCCCACTGTCTTGTAAAATCTACTATTTGGATATAGACCTATTCCTTGGGTTTCATGCAGCATAGTAAATGGTACAAACATGATTTCTAAACAAGTATTTAGATTTTGTTCAGAAAGCCAGTCTATTGAAAATGGCAGACCACAAAATAGTGTATTGAGCCAAGGTTTAGTTTTTCAATTAAAACTATGAAGACATGTTTTTGTATCTTATGATGGAAGGTTATAGGAAAAGTTTAATTTTCCTATTAAGTTGCTCATTTGCAAAGTAAAATATTTAGTTTTTTTTACAATACTAATTAACTATACCATGGTGAATTTTTAAACAGGGCCAAGAATTCGCCCCCAAAAGTGTGGTGATAATTGGTCATTCCATGGGTGGCCTTGTTGCAAGAGCGCTGCTTACACTGAAGAACTTTAAACAGGAGCTGATAAATCTTCTAGTCACACAAGCCACGCCTCACGTTGCTCCTGTGATGCCGCTGGACCGTTTCATTACAGGTGAGAGCCGAGTGCGCTGCTGGAAGGAGCCAGTCCACAGTGTTTTCCTGCAGAGTGTGCCCTGGCTTCACCTACGTGTGACGCCGCTCCGTTGCACAGCCGCACTCTAGCTGTGACCATCTCTCATGTCTTCCAGCTTAGGCTCATAATCAAAACTACTTTCCCACTGCCCTGAACATAGGTACCACGGCTTCAGTTTGGTTATTCTACAAGATGATTCCTTCTCTCTCCAGATGTGTATGCACTTCCTGTGCTTTGTTAACTATTCAGTACCCTATTAAAAATATGCTTATATTTCATTAAAATAGTAGTAAATGCTTTTTTGTTTTAAATAGGTACATTGCTAGAGTTGCTAATGCTTATTGAACTCTCACTATACTTTGGCTATTGGGTATACTGCCATCTTCTGAGGCAGATACCATAATTATCCTCAGGTTTATGAGGAAAAAAGTCAAGATAAAGATTTTCCTTTTTTTTTTTTTAAGACAAGGCCCAATGTGGCCACAAACTTGTGATCCTCTTTCTTTTTGTACCAGGGATTGAACTCGTGACCTTGCGCTTACCAGGCAGGCAGTTACGCCACCGAGCTATATCCCTAGCCCTCTTGTGATCCTCTTGTCTCAGCCTTCTGAGTAGCTTGGATTATAGGTGTGTCCCACTGCCCTGGTTTAATAAAAGTGTTGCTGAAATTCACGTGGCAAGAAAGCACAACCACTTTCAGACCCTGGCCCACATGCAGCTTGGCCTGTGCTCCTCACTTGTGCACAGTGGGTACATACAGTCTCGTCATCGAGGTGTGTTACAGTTACAGGACGGAAGACTGGATAGTGCTGGGTGCAGGAGTCTTCTGCCCAACCGCAGGAGTCTGTGATAGCATCACACAGGGATGGTATCACAGAATAAGAATTACATGTCCGTGCTCTCAACTTTTGTTAAGTCCTTACCTTCACTGTTGATAGAAATGCTATAGAAGAAAATCCTTAGAATTCTCTTCCTTGTCCTTGTTGGTAAATTTACATAGTTTTTTTGGGGGTGGGGTGGGATTTGAGACTGGGTCTCTGGCTGTGTAGCCCAGGCCGGCCTTGAGCTTGATCCTTCTGCCTCAGCCTCTGAGTGCTGGGATTGCATGCATGTGGCACCACACCAGGCTTTATGTAGCTTCTTACCTATTAAAATGTGCATTGCATTAAGTTTAGAAAGTTTTGTTCATAGTTAAGTAATAAATATATCCTAGTGACTCCAACCAAATTAATTTTTTTAAAACACCCATCTTAGCAATATAACATTGCCAAAAAATAATTTATTTGCTGGAAATATTTGGTATGTACTTATTGGGAAACTTGACTTTTTTTTTTTAACAAACTTTGCCTAGAGGAATACCTTAATAACAAAACTTAATTTTGCTGTTACAGTTATTTAAATCTTTTTTACTGCTTATAAGTCATAAATGAAAATAGGTTAAAAAAAAACAAAGGGGCTGGGCATGATGGTGCAGCCTTGTAAGCCTAGCACTCAGGAGATTAAGACAGGAGGACCACTGTGAGTCCACTGTGTTGGGCTACACAGCAAGACCCTGTTTCACAAAACCAAAAAACAAAAAGAACAAAGTCAGAGGCCAAAAATGTCAGTCCTTGTCAGGATAGTTGATACAGGTTACTGCATGTTTGATGTACATGCCGGTGAGCCAGGCAGGACAGACTAGCATGGCGCGAGACCCACTGGGAAACGTTCTCAAGGAGAGAGCTCATCGCAGAGCCATTGGACAGTCCTGAGGAACGGCAGTGGTCTCTTTCTAACAGGCTCAGGCTGAAAATGATTCTTGGGTCAGAAAGCTTTGTAATTAGTAAGCTTGTCGTCTTTCTGTGCTGTACTTTTTTTTTTTTTTGGTACTGGGGATCAAACTCATGACCTTGGGCTTGCCAGGCAGGCACTTAAGCCACTTGAGCTAAATCCCCAGCCCTCTGTGCTGTACTTTTTAATTGCATTCAGTTAGACTTAGAATTGAAACAGAAGGCTAGGGATTTAGCTCAGCAGCATAAGCGCCTGCCTTGCAAGCGCATGGTTGTTGTGAGTTTGATCCCCAGTACCAAAAAAAAACAAAAAGCAAAAAACAAATAATCACTTCTAGAATTGAAACAGAATTAATTCTGACTGGTAGATTTTCAGTTTCCGAGAGACAGTGGTGTGGTTTCAAGAGTGACGAGTCTGTGTGCTTGGGGGTAGAGTGCAGAGCCAGACTGCCTCAGGCCTCGCCCTCCTTGGGAAGAGGTGTGCAGGCCCAGCATCCTCCACGTAGCTGTGCCTTTGCTTTAGACCCCACAGGCCAGGGAACCCGGCCTCCACAGGTTTCTTGCCACGAGCCCCAAGCCCTCTCCCAGGGCACCACAGCCTTTTTCCCTGGCCTTGTTCTCCTGGGGCAGGAAGGTACGGGCCTCAGCTTGAAGCAGGACGTGCAGGCAGCATGTGCACTTGCTCACAAGACCCTTGCCACAGTGGGAAGGGAGAGAAGACAGCTGCGCCAGACCTCTGCTTTCCCGTGCTGCTGCAATCCCGGGCCAGTTCAGCGGCGTCTGGAAATCCTTGCTCTGAGCCTGGCCTCCGAGGTCATTTGTCTGGGTAGTAATAGAAGTGTGTTAATGAACAGTGCATCTGCTGGATTTTTGACTTTTAAGTGTTTAGACATAGGGCATGTGTGGTCACAGGTACTCTAGTCCCAGGGCCCCCAGATGTTCAGGCTTAGCCTGGTAGCAGCCTAAGTAAACACTGCTGCGATCTGTAATGCAGAGCTTCCTGTTCCAAATGTTTGAAGCCCTGAGAGGGATCAAATACCAGGATAAAAGTGCATTAACTTTTGATGGTCAGAGAAAGCAATGAGAACCCCTCTTCCCTGGCCTCAACTTGGTAACCCTTGACACTAAAGTGTTCCTGCCTTCCGTAGACAAAGTGAGTCCTCACCTGCACCTTCTTCCCCAGAACTGCTTGTTACCTTTAGTGAGCAAACCCCTGACCCCAAGACTTTGCCATAGCAACATGACCTATAAAAGGACAGTGGTGCTGTCCTGAAGATCGTAAGAACTTTTCAGATGGAACTGCTGATGGGGATGGTTGGCCATAGGAAAGTTGCTAAACGCTCTGTCTGTCTCTCTGTCTCTTCCCCTCTCTTTTTCCTCTTACAAGTAGGAACACTACCATGGTAGAGAGGGGCGAATATATTCTGTATCAGGAATCCAATACCATCAATGTCTATAGCTCTTTAGCATGCTGAGGTCTTAAAAGAATTTTAGAGTTTTCTTTCCTTGTTACACTGTGTGGCTCTGGAAAAATCCTTGTGGAATGGAAAGTCATATTTGCATATGGACATGTGACAGCCAGTAAGATAGTTGTTTTTTTCCTTTATTGATTCCTTTAGTAACTTAGTTTTTGCACTCTTATTTAATGGGCAAGTGGAAATACATACAAAGATAGTAATTTTTGTCAAAATAGACAAATGTAACTAACACATTGTTTATAACCAGATAGCTTAAAGAAAAAATGAAGTTAAAAGTTAGTATTTTTGGTATTGTTGAAGGGAATGACTACTATTTTCAATGCCTCTCTCTTTTTTTTTTTTTACCAGACTTTTATATGACTGTAAACAACTATTGGATTCTAAATGCTCGACACATAAATTTCACCACACTTTCTGTAGCTGGAGGATTCCGGGACTACCAAGTTCGTTCAGGACTAACTTTTCTACCAAAACTAAGCCACCATCCCAGTGCCTTATCTGTTGTGGTAATTTTTTTTAAGAGTCTATCAAAATAGTAATATAATCAACACAGTGGAGCATGAAAGAAATAAATGTAGCTACTTGGAAATGCCGGTTGAGTTGGTGGTGTAGGCTTGTAGTGGGTACATGACAGAGAACACTAATGAGTGAAACTGAGTCCATTTCGAAGGCAGAGTCGTGGACACTTCCGTCCACAGAAGATTAAGGGGGTCTCAGATAAGCAATTTGTGTGCAGGACTTATCCGGGTCTTGTTTAAGACTTGGGCATAGTGGGCGTTTAAACTGTAAGAAAATGTGGGCTGAGGTTTAAGGGAACCTAGTTCTATCTGAGTGTTATACTGTACACTCTGTTAGGGAGATGGCAGACATTCCATGTAGTCCTCTCTGCTGACCTCAAATGAAGATTTACCAGTTTTTAAATAAAGTGATTAACTTTGATAGTAAAAGTAGAACTCTGATTAGTTTGCTGATTATCCTTGTCTGCTAGGACATCACTATTTGGTCTTTGGCTGATGCAAATGGCCTGTGTAAAGTGATCTCAGGTTTGCTTTTAGAACTTTTTATATATTCAGCCTTGAAGTCTTCAGTTAACATGTTCACAGCAGAGCCATAATTCATATGTCTCACTGCCAGGCAGCTTACATGCATAACTGCTGGTACAAGTGACACAGTCATCCACGGGATGGTCATGCATGTACTGCCAGTGGTTCAAGCCAGCGGACATGTGCTAAGGCATGAATACCATAGTTCCGGGTATACTTTACCCCTAAGCACTGTAATTTACTTCTAAAGAGAAAATCCATAGAATATGGTCTGCCTGTTTCTGTTGCTTGGAGGAGACAGATAGTCACTCTTTCCTAGTCACTCCTCTTCGTAGATTTTCCTTTGTTCATCTGATCTGTTGATCTGCCTTAGATTGCTCTCCATCCACCATGTAGGTGTTATGTAATGAATGCTTGCCACATTCAGAGCAAAATGACTGCTATTTTGCTATTACCTTCATTTTCTTCTGACTGGAGAACTGAGATGTGCCCAGGACTTCTTTGGTATGAAATTGTTAAATCTCTCAAACCTCATTTTTGGGGATGACTCAGTGTCATTTGGTATTGAGTGTTTTGAGCAGCTACTTGCTTCAAGTCCTTAAAACTCTAAATGTTAGCTCTTCAGTAAACATAAGCATCTTAGTCATATTAATACCAGTACAACTTATTTCCTGCGCTTGGCCATTGTTCATACCACATGCTAAGACTTAGGTTTTGTATACTTTGATCACTTGAGAATCCACTGTTTTAAAGGACCTTGTGCTTCTGTATCTTTGGCAGAAATATTTTACTCACAGAATTTTTCTCAAAAATGGCTATTGTATAACCTGCTTTGTACAATATTTAGACCTCAAGTCCAGTAGTGTACAGTCTTTCACATATCTGCATCTATGTTCACTTTTTTAAAATTAAGAAATAATAATATTTTAATACTTTTCACAAGCAAGAACAGTTCGGTGACATGTACACACTGGGACTAGGAAGGGTCATTCGGGATGGAGAACATGTCTGTACTAGTAGGGAGGCTGCAGTGCGAGAACTGCCTCGCACCCAGGCACCGCATTCAGCACAGTAGAACAGCAAGAGGCCCCGGGGAGAGTCACCCCCGCTGTGCAAGCCACAGCCAAGGCTGCCTTGCCATTACCAGCTTTCATCACACCATCACGAAAGCTACCTTTTTACTCATGTTGCCTGTCTTATTTCTTTCTTTGTGTCTTTTCTTTTCTTTTCTTTTCTTTTCTTTTCTTTTCTTTTCTTTTCTTTTCTTTTCTTTTCTTTTCCCCCTTTGGCTATATAATTCAGGCTGGCTTTAAACTCACTGTGTACTCCAGACTGGCCTCAAACTCACATTGATCCTCCTGCCTCAGCCTCCCAAGAGCTGGGATTACAGGCATGCGCTGCCACGCCGGCTGCCTTTCCTGTTTCAACTCTGGAAAGAACATGAGTTTTACATTCTTGGTAGTGGTCAGTGCTGTCTCTTCATCATCTAATACAATCCTAGAACCCCAGTGAGTTCTGCTTGCCTAATTTTTCAGTAAGCTGTCAAGAATAATTCCCAGATATATCAATGCTTATAAATTCAACAAGTGTGCCATTCCTTTTCCTAACACACAACCCCAAGTTCATTATTTACGGAGTACGAGCATGAAAACAAACCCTTAGACGTTACACACACCTACTCTTTTTTAGCTACGTGTGCTTCGTTTATTAAAGAAGTATTTCCCGCCTCTGTAAAAGTTTTTGCGTCTGTGTTTGCAGCCTTCTGTTTTCGTCTTGTTTGACAGTCCTGAGAAGGCAGCTCAATGAGTCCTCTGTGCAGGAGCTGCTGTGAGCAGTGAGATTCCATGCACTTGCCCAACCCTTTTCCGTGTGCAGTGTAGTCCCAGTGGGACCGTGACTTGGCAGGAGAGGGCCTCGGCTTCTTCCGCTGTGGAGCCAGAAACCTGCAGAAGTCAGAATGCAGATTCTATGAGAATAGTTTAGTCAAAATCAAAATTACTGAAATATTTAACTAATTGCCTAAACTATGATTTATTAAAGAATTTTAAACTTGCCCATGTACTAGAATAATTCAGAGTTAGACATTAGCTTTCTCAGCACTTCATTAGCTCCCGTAGCTCTTTATTCATAAATAAATCTTTGGGAGATTGATGAAGTTAGGTCTTAGCACTCTGACCTTGGTTCTTGACTTGGTTTGACCAGCTTTCCCTATATGGTCACTGAAATCATCTCACAAAGAACCAGGAACATCCATCTCAATGAAGTTAGAAATACAAGAAGTTAGGCATTGACTTTAAAACTCCGTACGGAATCCCTAGGTGTTCTAGTAATTTTTAAATGGTAATTTAAGGTTGGCTGACCAGTACTGATTTTAGAGAGTTATGTTATTTTAACAAGAAATACCTTAAAATCTAGATTACCTTTTAAAAGAGCATATCATTTTAAAATATCTACAAGAATATCATAGTTGTGAAGCTATGCTCAACTATTTCAAAGAAAGAGACATGGTAGCTACTGTTAATATCCAGTTGTCTTGTTGTGAAGTGCTGTGTTGCTTACATTGTGCTGTTCTGATCTGCTTTGTTCTGTCCTCTTCTGTTTTATTGTCTTTAAAATAAAATTTAAAGCAAAACAGAAAATATCATAGTGACAGTAATATTATCTATTTCTAAATGTTAGCTTAAAAGAGTTTCAAACCTTTCAGAGAATAACAAATATGCTTTTATTAAGCTTGCCTTTTTATTCTTTCCTTTTAGAGCTCAGCAGTGCCTAAGACATGGGTCTCAACAGACCACCTCTCCATTGTGTGGTAAGTTCATGTAGCTTCTCCTGGTGATTTCTCATGCCCCTGTTTTCTCATCAGTGCATTTGGTTGGTTTGTTAGCTTTCTTAGTACTTTGTTCATGAATAAGTAAGTCTATGTGGGAAAGACTTATTTAGGGGCTTAGCCCTCTAAGCTTGGTTCTTTAAAAACATTTTTTGACAATCTGTACCTCACAAAGAATCAGTAACATCTATATCAAATGAAGCTAGCTTCAGCTGTCAGCATCTTAGAGTTCATCCTAGTTAGCAGAATCAAATGTACCTGTGGTGGGACTCTGAGCCCCTGGCCAGGCACCACACTGAGTTAATATAGGAGTGCTTGTCCTAGGGAGAAGTACACCACCACTCAGGAATCAAATTTACTTTTAATACAAATTTTTTTAAGTAAGTGGTTAAATATGGTTCAAGAAAGGCAGAACTGTTCCTTAGACAAAAGACTAACATCTAGAACATATAAAGAACTGAAAAAAAATCAGACCTCTGAATTTAAAGACCCATCTACTTCTCAGATGAAAAAGTAGAAACGGCAAATAAATATACAGAAAAAATGCTCAACATCATTGGTCATTCGAGGGATGCAAATTAAAAGGACACTGAGATTCCATCTCACCTCAGAAGGAATGGCTGTCTTCAAGAAATCAACCAATAACAAATGCTGGTGGGGCTGTAGGGAAAAATGAACCCATCTCCACTGCTGGTGGGAGTGCACACTGGTGCAACCACTCTGGAAATCAGTGTGGAGATTCCTCAAAAATCTAGGGACTAGAAATACCATTTGAGTCAGCTATTCTCCTCTGGGTATCTTCCCAAAAGAATTAAAAGCGACATATGGGTGTGATCTATACACACCCATGTTTATAGCAGCAGCAACTCCATTTGTAATAACTAAATCTTGGAAACAGCCCAAATGCCCATCAACTCATGGATGGATAAAGAAGGTAGCGGAGTACTACTCAGCCACAAGGTAAACTCGAGACACTTGTAGCTAAATGGGTGTAAAACCATACTCTTGGGGGTGAGGACATAGGTCAACAGTGCAGTGCCTGCTCCACAAGCTTGAGGTCATGAGTTCAATTCCCAGTACCAACAAAATCAAAAAGAAAAAGAAACAAAGACCATACTCTTAAGTGAAATAAGTGAGACACGTGTGTAAATATCCATTGTCTCAGTGGGGTGAGAAACTGAAAATACACATAAGAACCAAAATGTACAATAGAAATTGTGAAACAAGAGAAATTGTTCAAAAGGAAGGGGGAACTAGGGAGGGTGGAGGGGAAAAGGTAGGAAGGGAAAACAATGAGAAAAGGATACAATGGAAACAAAACTTTTGTAAATAAGGAGGAGAAAAAGGGTTGAAGGGAGGGGCAGGGAACAAGAGGCGCAAGACATATCATGGACAGGTACAAGTTCCCATTGAGGAATGTGATCGTTACTTATATCCAAATGGTAGCAATAAACTGACTATTAGAATAATAGGAATTGTTTTAAAAGGCAGACCTGGCGTCTGTCTCTGCATGTTTCGACCTAAATTCTCTTGGGTCCTTCCTGTGGCTGTGCAGGCCACAGAACCACGGGAGCCTGCAGTGCACACCTGGGAAGGTGGACAGGCATGGTGTGTGGCTAGGAGCTGGTGGATAAGGAGCTTCAAGGACACGGAAGGACTGTGTGACACTGTGACACATCCAGGATGGGTTATTTCCTTCATTTTCATAGGTTTTGACCTTAAGACACATGCTTCGTGAGAATGACTTCTCATTTAAATAATTTCTGTTTATAGCAAAAAAGAAACTCACATATTTCATTAAATATAGAAACGTGCATGTTTTAAGAAGGTGTCCTGTGTAACACTTACTTTATTCTTCAGGTGTAAACAATTGCAGCTGACTACAGTCCGAGCATTCTTCGATCTTATTGATGCTGATACTAAACAAGTATGTGTTTTTGAACTAAAAACTATTGCATCACAATGAAAGCTTTCATTATAGCAGTGATAGATTTAATGCATGCTTTTTCTTTGATGAAAATAAAAGCCTATAGCATCAATTTTAATTAGTTCCTGGATGGAAATACATATTTTTATAATGCTTTGGTTGGTGTTAATTACTCATAAAATGTAATGAAAGTTTTAAATTTTCCTTACTTGTCTCTTCACTGTTTAAATGTTTGATATATATCTAACTTCTTTTCACTTAAAAGAAGTACTATTTGAAGCTATTTTTATTATCTCTTCCTAGTATTGTAAACATGATGTTTTATTAGATATTTTTGACCATGTTTTTAGAAGTGTCTTTACCTTTCTGAGAAGATCAAAATATGTGCATTTATTGAATAGCCCATGCTCATCAAAACTTAAATTGTGTGCTTGTGCAAGTCAAACCTTTTCTGCGGTGAGATTTCACACCTTGGGCTCTGTGCAGTGTGCTACCTGGGGTTCTGTTAGTAGCATGCTCTGGAGATCACAGCATCCTCTACAGAGTGCTGCGTTACCCCTGCATCCCTTTCTTGTCTTCTAGCAGATAAACAGGGAAGACCCCAGAGATTTCCATAAAATTCAGACAGGTTTATTCCATTTCTGTCCTGCGAGTTGGAAGCATTTCTGTTATTCCTACTAAACAACCTGTGCATTGGATCATCTTGCAGTATGTCAGTGTTCCCTGGAAATATGTTTTGAAAACTATGGCTCTTCCCTTTGAGGAAATCATTTCTGTTTTTTAGTTAACTTTTTTCATTATGGCAAAGTATTGCAGCCTGGGTAATTTTGGGGCTTTATTCCAGAAGACTCCAGTTCTTGAGGAGGCCAGTGTGGGTGGCCTCTGTGAGTAGGTCTGTATCAGGTTTTCCTCTTCATTACATCCTAGAACCTCTCTCCTGTCATACACGCTCGTGAGAGGCAGGAAGGGGTGTCTGCGTTTTTTCCTTTACTCAGCAGAAAGCTGAATAACTACTATTAGGATCCTAAACTTAGGGTTCTTGTGAACATCCTTTCTCTTTCTGTGTTGTGCCAAACTGTAAGCCAGATTTCACCTTAAATTACTATATTTACTGAACTATACTTCCTAGAAATAGCGCTATGAATTGTCATCCAACACAGATGCTTCTTGGGTACTAACATTTTAATGTACAATTTAACTGTAACAAACGTTTTAAGACTTCGAGAGAATGAACTGGGTATAATATAGTCATAGAATCAATTAAAATAGCAAGACAGGTTGTATACAAACCTGTTACATATGGTAGACTAAAGAAAAACATTCCAGTCAGTGAAGAATAGAAGTGTTTAAACACATAGGTATATCCTTTTAAAAATTGTACTTGAAACTAAATTTAATAAACCACATTTTTCCAGTAATTCATGAGATGAGGAAAAAAAACCCTAATAGAAGGGGTAGTTTCCACAAAAGGACGGTTGGCAATTTGTATTTCTCCCTAGTGACTGGTGATTGTTTGGGACTGACACTGCTCTGAGTATGGAAACTACTGTACTGGACTCATTAGATGAGTTATTTTCTGATTCTCTACATCCTTATAATGTTCTGTTAACTTATTTGAGAGGTGTAATGTCTGGGTATGAATCCTGTCCAGATTCTTAATAGTTGGGTGATTTTTAGATAAGTTCCTTAATTTTCCTATGTTTTAGTTTCATCTTTAAAGTTTCATCTTTAAAGTTTCATCTTTAAAATACAGATTAAAAGGTTGTCTTTTTAAAGTCTGTGGTGATTAAAATTTAACAGTTAAAAGCTTTGCACAGTGCCTGGTTTAGAGAAATAGATACTGCCTGCTGACATGACTTGAAAGTGTTTCATTGAATCATCCTGTTATGAAATGATACAGAGTATATCAATGTTATTTGTAGATAACTCAAAACCCCAAGAAGAAATTGTCAGTTTTGAATCATCACTTCATAAGACATCCAGCAAAACATTTTGAGGAAAATCCAGCAATAATTTCTGACTTAACAGGTTGGTGATAATGACATATTTAAGTGGAGCTTTTATTATTTTTAAATTTGTGATTAGCAGACAAAACTCTTTGAAATTGTGATACCATAAGTATTATGACCCTGACATAATATTAATTTCCCTATGATGGTGCTGGTGAGACTCTTGGTTTGGAATTGAAAAAGTAGAAAAGCAAGTTGTAGGATGCTCACAAAAATTTTTATGCTGAAAACATGACAAAGAAGGTATATTTGTTTGTTTGTTGGCAGTGCTGGGGACTGAAATCAGGGTTTGCACAGCACCCTGGTCCCATAAATGTTTATAGAATTAAATACCGGGCATCCTGGCAGGCACATAAAATAATAAGTCATCATGGTTTTGATAGCTTTGAGTTTCTCAAGTTATTCATTCTTGAGTCTTTGGATTACCAGCATATCTCTTGCTGGTAAATATAAGACTGGTTATACTTTGCTTAGTGAAATGCTGTGCTTGGGGAATGAAATGCTTACTTCTACCTATCGATGATTCTTTAAAGACGCCCTGCAAAAGTAGCGCTTCCGTGTGTGTAGTGAGTACCAGGTGCTGGCGAGTCTAGAAAGGATGTGTTCCTGGATTTCTCTGAAAGTAGTCAGTGTTCAGAAACCACTTCTCCATTTGGATCACAAAGTATTTCACCAGGATTAAAAAAAGAAATGATTTAATATTAAAAAGGCAAGTAAATTAATTTCCTTCACTTCAAGGGACATCTATGTGGGTTCCAGTAAAAGTGTCCAGATGGACCTATGTGGCTTACAATGTAAGTATTCCTCCAAAGGATTTTTTTCAGAAATATTTTAATATTTAAAAGATAAAGGCTCTTCATAAAGGGCTAACCATATACTGTTTTCCCACAACTTAATAATTCCTAAATATCTAGTCAGTATTCAGTCTTCTAGTTGCATCATAAATTTTCCCCTTTGTTTTGCAGCTTATATATTTAAGTCAAGATCTAAATAAGGCCTACACATGATCACTGGCTATGTCTCTTAGTCTTCTTTGATCTTTACTACTTTCTCCACTCTTATTTTTCCTTGACACTTATTTGTTGACAAGAGTAGGTCTTCTGCCAGTGTGACAGTTTCCCACAGTCATGATTTTGCTGACTGAATTAACTGTGGTCATTCAGCTTCTCCTTTGCCAACTTTTACTCTGTTTTAGCAGGTTGGATCTAGATGCTTGATAAGATTCAGGTTTCTCTTTTGTTGTACTTTTGCTAGACCCTTGTTGTGATATTGATAGATGTTGATGAGGAACCCTGGAGTGATTAAATCATTTGGGAAGATACTTGATTTATTCCCTGGGCGACTATGTAGAAAAGCTTCGCCACCTCTACTAAGTTTCTCAAAAGTGGAAAAAATCTTAAAGGAAAAAAGTGACAACTGCATAAATCTTTGGTTCTTGCCTTTTCTCTACTGGTTTTCAGCGTAGTGAGCTGGTCTGTTGGCATCCTCCATCAGTGACCATTACACAGCCCCCTCCTCAGTATGATTGTGAATTCATGGGTTTAGATATATTTGTGTTTCATTCCGCTGAAACTGAGGTTGTTTTCCACTTGACCAGTAGAAGCTATTTTTAACTGGCTGCTTACTCTTTCTGGTACAGTTCCTTAATAGTTTCCCCGCTGTCCAGTGTTCAGCTTATTTTATGTAACTCCTGTCCCGCAGCCTGAACCAGCTATTTCTTTTTGTTTTTGTTTTTGTTTGTTTGTTTTGTAACAAGGTATTGCTATGTAGTCCAGGCTGGCCTTGAACTCACAGTGATCCTCCTGTCTCAGCCTCCCGAATAGCTGGTGCTAGGACTACCAGCTATTTCTTTATTCTGGGAAATGGATCTCAGGATCATGATCTGGCACTAGCAGTGCTATGGTTACTGGGTTGGCATTTCTATGCATTTTATCACAACTGAAGGGCCAGAAATCACAAGGAAAAAAAACATTCATATTGATATGCGTAGGAAAAATTCAGAACTATAGACTTTATATTGTCTTAGTTTCTTGTCTTCTTGCTCTTACTACTAGAATGTTGGTTCTTGACAACACCAAGAATGATAAAGTAATTATTCATTTGCTTTATCTGTCTGTATTTTTGATGGTGAAATTGCCCGTTCTCATTATAGTTATATTGAGTGTTTTTTTTCTTTTTATAGGAATCAGATAAGATATATTTTACATTTCCTCTTGCAAATCATAGAAAAATCTATACTCATGCCTACTGTCAGAGCACCATGCTGGTAAGATAATTGGTATATTTTATGTAAATTTGAAAGATTATTTTTCACTTTTTAGATTCAAGTAATAATCTAGTACATTTAGATATTGAACTGTTACTATTAAATCTAATTGGTTGGAAAGGAATTGTTTGGAACAGTGTTTTGGTTAAAGTATAAAACCGATGATGTTTTACTACCTTGCGTCTTTGGCCTTAGTTTAGGTTTTTGTTCTGTCTGCCTTGTTTTCACTGTGTTCAGGATGAAAGAATTGAGTTCAAAATTCCTTTAATTCTAAAATTCTGTTGCTATTTTAAATAATAAGTCTAGGGAGCTCTGCTTGTCTCCATTTGGTCATTCTTATAGTACTCCTTTCCACATGTTTGAACTGAAGCAATTTAAAATTCCATTCATTTTATTTCATTCATAAATATTTCAGTGTTTTTTTACCAAATATTTTATATATTACATACAATACCACTGTTTCATCCAACCAAGTTAATATTAATTGCTTTCTTCTGTTATCCAGCCCATGTTCAGTTTTCCTCAGCTCACTTAAAACCGCACACACCCACCCTCACCCCCACACCTACCCCACACCTCTGAGACAGGATATCACCATGCAGTTCAGCCTGGCCTTGCGCTCACTTTGTAGTCCAGGCTGGTCTCGAACTCGCAGTGATCCTTCTGCCTCTGCCTCCCGAGTGCTGGGATAGCAGGAGTGCACCACCACTCCTGGCTAGCTCACTTAAACTTCAAATTTAAATTGATTGAAAAGATTCAAAGTGTGTGTATTGTCTTTAGTTTGTGAATCTGAAATCTCTTCTGTAATTGACCCTGTTCCTTTTCCCTCCATGCCATTTGTTCAGGATTGTATCTCCCACAGAGTTTGCGACAACTTGAATTTATCTCATTGCATTTTGCGGTTGTCATATAATAGATATCCCCTATTGTGTTCTATGAACTAGCAGTTAGATCTAGATTCCTGATTAGATTCAAGCTAATTTTTTGTAGTAAGAATGTATCATGAGCAGAGCTGTGCGTCTCCTACTGCATCATATCAAAAGGTACATAATATCCAGCTGTCACACTTCTAATACATAATGGCTTACCAGTGGACTTAGGGGTGTCATTGGGATCTACCCATTATAAAGTCCCCAGGCAGTTTTTTTGTAATTATTTCGGCAGCCATTGAAAACGTTATTTTTATATAGTCAGAACTTCTTGAGAATTGTAGTAACATTTGTCATCAGCATTTTCTTTTCTATCTACTTTAGGAATTAGTAATTTCTTGAGTACTTCTAAGAGTTTCAGTGTAGGTATTGAGTTGAATATCTTCTAGATAATTCGAAATGTTTCTTTTGTGTGTTAGAGTGGTTTTGAATAGTACATTATGTATTCAGCTCACTAATGGACCAGTATTTCTGATACCCTGAAGTAAGTTTGTGGAATATTGACAGTTGTTATAAAGAGGGCTGTCTCTAAGGATGGGCTTCATTAGTAGCTGCAGAAACTCATTAGAAAAGCGGGTTGAGTTTTTAAAGACTGCTCATGATCCTCACCTTGGCTATGTGGTCTGTTCTGTTGTTTTTATAATATCACATTATTGATGGCAGCAGGACAGATAAGGATACAGGGATCCTTTTGCTTGTAATGTTTGGAAAACAAATACCCCATTGTTTGCTGTCAGCTTTCTTCTTATTGTTAAAAAAAAGTCTTAAAATTGTATTTAATGTCCATGAGGATAGAGACTATGTCTGCCTGACTTACCATTTTCCCTAAGGGCTTAATTCTTTGGCCCTGCGCTGGACTTCATAGACATTAGTTGACTGGACAGATTCATTTCGTCATTGTCCTATCTGTAACCCTAAGGACAAATTATGTGCCTCTCTGATAGTCTTCTCATCCTCCTACTGTGAAAGAACTTCAGCAGCCAGATCACTGTGTCAGCTCCTGGAACACTGCTCCTGTTCCCTTAATATTTCGAACGAAGATCTTCGATCACACTGCTTTTAAACCCCTAAAACTGAATACAGATGGGTTAAAGTATCCCGGCCCTCTCTGCAGTGTCCCACCCTGCACTGATAAGGTGTTAACTAGCTTCCCTCTGAATGAGTTCCTGAAGGCACAGAGGTTATCTAGTGGTAATCAGTTGGGGACTCAAATGATAAAGTAAAAAGCTAGACTCAGCTTATTTTTAATTAAATTTATTTATTTTTCATTATTTTTAATTGATCTGCTCTGGATTTTTGTTGATAGGAAATTCCATCTCTAGTTTGTATTTCTGTTTTGTAGTTTTATTGCATAGCTGTCTCATTAAAAGTGTGGGCATTACCAAAATGTTTGGAAGTTTTGGTTCAATGCGAATGCTTATTGGGTGATGTGCCATAGTAAAGACGCCCGTCAGGTCACTGTCCTCTGCCACTGCTCTAGGTGGGTCACGTTGACTGTGGACTTGGTTCCTTGTCATTGTGTGACTTTGGAGAGCGTCTCGCGTGTGCTTCTCAAATCACACGTGTAGCTTTCTGTTTCCGTGGCCCCTGCTCATCCTGTAACAGGAAGGCACTGAAGATTCTTAGGACAATGTTCGTGCAATACTCAGTGTGTCTTCTATCATGTTTGTTACAGTACTTAGTGTGTTTGTTTTGCTTGTTAATCAACAGGATACAAACAGTTGGATTTTTGGCTGCATAAACAGCACTTCTATGTGGTAAGTCACACTGAGTCCCTTCTGTTCTCTAACAATATCACAAGTCATATTCTTACACTCATTTTTGTAACATTGTTACAGTGTTTATTTTTAAATGAAAAGAGAGAAGTGAATATACTGGTAATGTTTATAAACATTGAGAGTAGTTTGCCGTTAGGAAAAACCGTTTTTATTTTTGTTGCCAAAGGAACTGTATGGACAGAGAGTCCTGTGGTCCTTTATTGTAACTCTCTACCAGGTCTTAGATGTTCTCTTCTTCCTCTGAAGCTTATTTGTAATTTACATACTTCAGTATATTTGTTCTTTAATTACATTTTGTATTTATTTTAAAGCCAACAAGGGGTTGATCTGTCATGGAAAGCTGAACTACTGCCAACAATTAAGGTAAATAAATGTAGATTCAGAACCTTAATATTCAAGTGGAAAAAAAATACTTGACCCCATAGACATTTTAGAACATGCTCTTGGGAATTTCATACACTTGAGTTTGTTGACCTACATTTTGCATGTTTTCTTTTTTTTTTTTTAATTTTGTTTTAAAGAGAAAAAAGAAACAAAAATCAAGAAGCAAACCTAAAAAAAAAAAACAAAAGCAAAACAACACCAACAGCAAAACAATAAGCTATATATGCTTTCAAAACAAGATGATAAGATTTTTTTTTTTTTTTTTTTTTTTTTTGAGATGGGTCTCACTGTGCAGTTTGGGCTGGCCTTGAGCTCACTTGGTAGCCCAGGCTGGTCTTGAACTCATAACAGTCCCCCAGCCTCAGCCTCCAAACTCAGCTGATGATAGAAATTTAACAGGGGTTGTTATACTGCTCATTGTTATCACCAAAATAGTTGTTCAGGTTACCAGACACAGGAATAAAACAAAATAGTAAAGCACAACAAAGCACTGGATTTCTAAAACAAGACAGAGGGACTCCCCCACAGTGCCACAGTGCACACTGCCGTCCTCCAGGTAGATGTCCTGACCACCAGCCCAGGGCTGCAGGGTCAATCAGACAACACAACACAGGCACTGAGCTGTTCCTTTCACCTTGGGTGCTGTCATCTCACCCTGAGTCCTCTGAATCAGCCAGGTGCTTGCAGGGGTTGGAGGGTGCCCTTCTGGTTTCCCAGGCCGCGTACCAGCTGGGAGGCGCCCTGGCTCATCTTCTTGCTCAGTCTCCTCCTGATCCCCATGGTGGACCCTGGCTCAATGGAAGACGCGGTCCGTCTTCTTACTGAGTCTCTTCCCAAAGCCCTGGCAGAGCCTGGCTCACGGGGAGGCCTGCATGTTTTCTTTAGCATGGTAAAGTTAGTATTTAATCGCGGGTGTGCTTGTTGGTAGAGCACCTGCCCAGTGTGTGTGAGGGTGTGGGTTTGGTGCCCAGTGCTGGGGGAGAAGAGTTTTGAATTAACATGGGCCGGCTGTGGGTGTGCTGTCACACTGCCAGAGTGAACTGGAGATGGTGCTGGGATGCTGTCTGCACCTCAGAGCCCAATGACAAACCAAAGGTGCCAAGCCTGGAAATCACTGCAATTCAGTGCTGTGCTAGATGGCACTTCTTTCATGTGAGCATGTACCAAGGACTATTTGGGAAGGTCCATGTTTGGTATAATTCTTAGGAATTTTATTTCCTATAACGTTATTTATCTACAAATGTAAATATGGGCATTTTATGAAGTAAACAAATTAAAAAAACTTGTGCTGTGAAACGCAGTTTTGTGTGCTAAGAGTTTGCTTTCTGAAAATTTTTTAAGATAACAAATTGAGAACTAAGTGCCTGTAATTTACCTTTCTTTTAACATGCTTCAGTCTCCATCTACCCTAAACATAAAAGTAGCTTCTTTATCTTTTTTTTTTTCAGTCTCTGACATTAAGGCTGCAAGACTACCTGTCTTTGTCTCATCTTGTGGTTTATGTTCCGTCTGTTCATGGGACTAAGGTAACAAATGGCTTAGGGTTGTTTTCAGAATGTTTTGGGGATGCTTGTCTTGCTGAAGTTTCAAAATTTACTTCCTGTGAGTTCTTGCACATAGGGCTTATTAACAATAGTGCCTGGGGATATAGCTCGGTGGCACAAGTGCCTGCCTGGCAAGTGCAAGGTCCTAAGTTTGATTCCTGGTACAAAAAAAAACAGTGCCTGGTGTTGGTGAGGCACCTGAGACCACCTGTCATTGAACTAAGCGGAGTGAACCCAAGGCCCCTGCTCCACCTGAGAGCCTGTCCCTGCTTCTCCATCTCTCGAAGTCTGTTTCTTACTAGACACTCTTTACATACAAGACTACTTGTCACCCTTTTTAGTAGGAGAAGGATAAGAATGAAAGAAAACTCAAGTAAACATAATATAAGAATGTAGAAGTACATAAACAACATAAAGCCATCCTGTTTTGTTGTATGTTACTACCTCCAAGTTAATAAAAAATTAAATAAAAAAAAATAGAACATGAAAAAACAGGGTAACAAAATACCTCCAAAAATTCTCAACTCCACCAAGGGGGATCCATGTGACATGGATGAGGAGAAACTCAAAAACAAAACAACAGAATTATATAAGGTGATTAAAAAGGAAATAACAACAACAAAACAGATCAATAAGATACTGAGCAAGCAGAAACATGATATAACTAAACAGATAATGGACTTAAAAAGCAAAAGGAGGGAAAGAAAGTGCTCTAAAGGATATAACTGCATGT
>PVJX010006442.1:63445-77884 GCA_004027295.1 Dolichotis patagonum | reverse complement strand
TCCCACAGTGTGTCCCTGCCCATGGGGACCTCCTCGGCTATGGAGAACCCTTTCTCATCCTTGTCGCCATCCAGGAAGGTTTAGGAAGGTTTGGGAAGGTAATCCTAAGGAGAAGCTTTTGGAATTCTATTCAGTTAATTCCAGTCTTCCAGAGCAACCCACGGTGAGAAGAAAGATTCTTGAGACATATATATATATATATATGCATGGTCCAGCCAAGGCGGTGGTTCACCAGAACACAGGCCTCAGCCAGAGCCCAGCCTGGGTTTTATTAATTCTCCGCGAGGCGGGTGGCTCAGGGATGAGTGACAGCAAGAGTGGCGGGAAATACATGACTGCCATGAATACTGTGAGCTGGGCTGGGAGGAGGTCTGAGATCACCTCTTCCGTAAGCAGAGGGCAAGAAATGCAGACAGCAACCTGCAGAACACAGCTGGGCACAGCTAATAATTAGAGGTCAGTGCTTCAGTTCCGATGTGTGGTGCTGGGAAGTCACAGCCTCTTTCTTGAGGCTCGGTCCCAGCTGACAGCGTGGAGCATGGCTGTCCATCCTGCCCAGCTCAACCAGGTATTTGGGGAGCTACTGGGCAGGGTAACACTGACCTGTCTCTTTGCCTTAGAGATTAAACATCAGCTTCTCAGCCAGCCCATTCTACATTGCTTAAAGCCAATTGAAGGGACAAAGAAATAGCCTGGCCAGCTCGGTACTTATCAATGCATGGAGATAGGGCCAAGTTTATCCAAAATGGAGATAGTTGCTCCTCTTTTCAAGGAGAGTCAAGGAGAGTTGTCTCTCTGGTTCCCTATACTCTGCAGGGCGTGGTTGACTGGGGTTGGGGAGAAAGAGCACTTGGGGGGCAGGGTCTGTGGTCACCATGCTGGGAATGGCCCTCCACACCCTCCTGCACGTCCTTGTGAGGTGAAGAGCTTGGTTTCCTCCCTGAGCCTCCCAGAATGGGCAGGCCAGCAGTGAGTATGGGGCCCACAACTTTGCTGCTGGTTACAGCAGAGCCCGCTCCCATCAGGGAGACACTGAGAACCTTGAGAGACCCTGCTGGCCCTGGTGGTCTCCGTGGGAAGGCAGAATTATATGTTGGTTGTTTGAATCTTGCCTTCTTGGGCTGGGGATTTAGCTCAGTGGCTTAAGCGCCTACCTGGCAAGCACGAGGTCATGAGTTCGATCCCTGGTACAAAAAAAAAAAAAAAGAATCTTGCCTTCTTTGCTGTGTGACTTTGAGCCAATTACTTATCCCCTCTCGGCCTTGGTTTTCTCATCTATAAAATGGGAACGGTAAAAGCCTGTCAGTACTCATGGAGGGCTTACTGTGTACCAGAGACTGTGCCAGGTGCTTTCATGCTTTATTTCACTGAAACCTCCACTGCAGAGTTCCTTGAGAGCTCTGTGGAACAGGTACCAAGTCCTGCCCTACAGGTGGCTGTGAGCATGTGACACTCAGCCCTCCCCATCTCCTATAACACCCCAGAAAAGTGCTTGCCATCCCAGCAGTTATGGCCCCGTGCTTTGTCTGCAGAGGTGGAAGCCAAGGGGGACAGCGACCAGCTGACACCCGAGGCGCTGAAGGGGCTGGTGAATAAGCCCGAACTACTGCAGCTGACCGAGGGTCTCGCGCCTGCCCAGACGGTGGCCTTCTGGATGCCTGAGGCAGAGATGGAGGTGATAGAGCTTGAGCTGGGGGCCCGGGTACGGCTGAAAACACGAGGTGACAGCCCTTTCATAGGTAAGCAGTGTGGCCTTATTCGGGCCTGATGTCTCCTGCCTGCGTGCTTAGTTCCCGTGGACCCAGAGCGGCCCCTTGAGCTTGATTCCTAAGTCCCTGACAAGTGGCCTAGGGACATTAGCCTGGACACTGCGGGGTGTCTCCCATTCCTAGGTTCTTGTGATGTCCCTGCTATCTAGTGTCTTGGGGGGTTTCCCTAGGGCCTCACTGACCATACCTAAGCCTAGGCAAACACACCAGAACAGCCCCAGCCTTCACTAGTCTGCCACAGGGAGAGGGGACATTTGGCTTATGTTTTTTTCAGATTCATTAGCCAAACTGGAGGCTGGAACAGTGACCAAGTGTAATTTTGCTGGTGACAGAAAGACAGGAGCATCCTGGACAGACAACATCATGGCCCAAAAGTCTTCACAGGGGGCCGCAGCGGAGACTCGAGAGCAAGGAGATGGAGCAGAGGATGAGGAGTGGGTGCGGAAAGGGGCTGCTGTGTGCTTGGCGGGTGTGATTGTACCTTCTGGTGGGAATTTTGCACATATAGTTGTGCATGGTGGTGGAAGGAGGGAGAGCTCTCAGTTGATCTGGAGCCTATTCGTGGCCATTTTTCTGAAGAATATTTCACCCAAATATTTGAATTGATGTCGAGGCCCCAAATGGAATATTTAAAGCATAGAAGTCACAGAAAATGGGTTTTTCATCTTGATGATTCAGATGCTAACTTTGGCCAGAGACAGTGGGGGCAGGAAGTGAGGAATTTGTCCCTTCTGGCAAACCAGGGAGCTGCCAGGTTGGCTCCAGGTCAGCTGTAATGGTGAGACCAGAGCAGATGCCCAGGGCCTCACCAGTACTGTGTGATTGAACCCGTTTGTCCAATCACACAGGAGACCTCTGTGCAATGTGCTGTGTCACCGTCATCACTCTGCTCCTTTTGTGTTTCTGTAGGACGACTGACATCGTGGGCCGTGCGTGCCTTTGGGTTGCTGCCTCTTGTGTAGCCACCTTGAGAATTTCCCCCACCAATTTCCACCCTGGAGCTAGACACAGCCTGCAGGAAAGCCTTACCCACCGCTTCCTGTGCCCATCTCTGAATCCTCATTAAACGACCTCAGCTGAAGTCAAATCCAAGGCCACGACATTAGCCAAGAGACCCTGGACTCTGGCTTGTGAGGCAGGGGAGTCCTCTTTGGGTGCAAGTCTTAGCCTCCCTGGACATTTTTACCGGGCAGTTGGAGAACTGGGCTTGGTGCAGATTTGGGGGTAGCCCTTAACTAAATACACAGGGTTTGTTCTTGCCCCTCTCTGCTTCCCCACTCGGACCTTTCCCAGCCCTGTGCTGCATCCTCTGCTTTTGTGCCTTAGCCTCTCCTCTTCCTTATCTGTTGCCCATGGTACCAGTTCTTCTTTCTGCTGAACCATGTTCCCCCTGGGGTTCCGTCCTCTTCTCTCTCCGGCTATTGTCCAACTGGTCCTTTTGTTTTTGCCAGCCGGGGATGGAGCCCCAGGTAGGTAGGTCTTTGCTATCACCTCCATTGTTGTTGTTTCATACTGCGAGAACTTTTTATGAATGATTACTTCTTCAGGAAAAAATTCCTCCGCAGAGCCTGGGTGCTGGTCAGGTACTAACCATTCCCTCCAGCTGGAAATCATATTTGGCTTCAGCTGTGAACACTGCCTCGTTGGGGTTTGGGCCCACACCCCTGATGCTCCTTGGAGTCTTCAGGTCCTAGGTTGAATTCTACACACCCATGGCTTGTGGATCCTGCCTGACCTGGGGGCAAAGGGGTGGTGACAATGAACTAGTAATGGTTGCGTCCCCTTCATGTGTCTAACACAGTGCCAGGTACTTTCCATAATTATTACAGCCACTGACAACTGAGTTCTTCTCGGTGCTGTCCTCATGCTAAGTACTTGATTCACTGTCTTACTTAAGCGTCACAACAATCCTATGAGGTGCCTGTGGTTATTACCTGTTTTTCCATGTGAATCTGAAGATGCAGGCTCCACGGATAGGTCAGAGGAAGGAATTTAAGCCCACACAGATTTCAAAGTGTACATTCTTTACTTCTGTACCATTCTGTTTCCATGCACACATTAAAAGGAGAAAAGGGCTCCGAGAGGTGAAGCAGCCAGCGAAGTGGCAGAACCAGGACTCAAATCCAGAGCTGTTAAAGATACAGCTTATGCTACTGTCCTGCTTTTGCCTACTGAAAGGTCTCAGACAGAGGAGCCAGAGGATGTGGGGACCTGGCATCCTGTGTCTCAGTGGGGTGGCTTACAGGCAGCTTATGCTGGGACCTTGGCCTGGGGGTGGTCAGGGAGGCAGGTGACCAGGAGAGGACCCAGGGACTTGGATTGGTGTAGAGGCACTGAGAGTGGGCATCCTGCTGTCCAAATACTCAGGCCAAGGGGTATGGGAAACTGAGGGGTATGGGATACTGAGGTGCAGGCCACCATTCCAAACAGGGAAGCCCAATCAGGGCAGGGAGTAGTGGTGGCATCCTGCGATGACAAGAAGGGCTTGGGGACTTAGGCTTCAGGAAGGGAATAGCCATTCAGCTGGAGCATGGAGGGTGGGGAGTATTTGAGAGGAGGCACAAATTGGGCTTGACACCTTCAGGCTTGTTAAGGCTTTGGGGACTTCGGGCTGATCATCTGGAAGCTAGCGGCCTTGGCGGGGAGGACAATGTCTGACTTGCCTCTTTTAGAGCTCACTTGACACCAGAGAACAGGAAGCAATGAGCTCACGGAAAAACCACTGCAGTTATCTAGGGGATTGGTGACAGGAGATGAGGAGGAGAATGAACAGGGAGAGGGTAACCGGTCAAGAACACTGTCCAGATCTGGTGAAGGAAGGGGCCAAGGTGTGAAGTTCTAGGCAACCAGCCCGTTTCCTGGAAGCCTGGTCTGGGCCTGAAGCGGAGGGAACAGCAGGGCTCCATGCTAGCAGGAGGGAAACTGAGGCAAGTCCCTCTTCCCTAGGACAAGGACAGGAGAGCTGGACAGCTACCTTGGCTCAGAGGTCGTGTGCGGACTCGGGACTTACCCTGGCACTGTGGATAAATAAAAAGGCCCATAATTTTATTCATAATTTTTGATACTCTGTCTTTTAAATATGCCTACACATAAAATCAGATATTACTTTTTCCATTAATGTTAATCACTTCACATTGCTATAGTCTTCATGACCATCTTTCCGTGTGTGGCGTTGGGAGTGGAACCCATGGCCTTGCGCAGGCAAGACAAATGCTCTGACACAGCCATAGCCACAGTCTTTATTTTTTATTTTGATTCAGGGTCTTGCTAAATTGCTCAGAACTTGGGAGCCTCCTACCTCAGCCTCTTGGGTAGCTGGGGTTTACAGGCACCCCACCACCATGGATGTGCTCATACCCGTTACGTTTTTTTAAAAGGATGTTTGCTTATGATTTTCAAACTTTATTTCCCATTTTTTATTAGTACCTATTTGCAGTACACACTGTTCACACTCCTTGTGTGGAGTCAGTGCACGTACACAACACATCTTCATTCCATTTTCATCCTCTGTCCTTTCCTCCTTCCCTCTCTTGTCCCCTTCTCCTTTGAGAAAATCTACTTCCTATTATCCATCCATCATTTTAAGGCTGATTACTGTTGAAGAGTTCTATCATGGTCCAATGTTTGGGGATTTAAATTGGTATAACTGTTTCAAAAAATGCTGAGAATGCTGTGGTCCCTTCAACCTTCTTGTCCTCAACCACACACTGTATTTTTCCATTATTTAGAAACAGATTCTCAGCAGTCAGATTACTGGAATCCAGGAATCTTTTATAAAGTTCCTGTTGAAGTATGTACATATAACCATTCCCCAAGATTATTATAAACTGCATGAACTCCAAACGTAATAATGAAATTAAAAATTAAAAAACATTCTTGTTGTATTGCCAAATAGCTTCCCCTAAGGGTTGTTTTAAGTTATAATTTCACCAGCAATGTAGGAGAGAACCATTTCCATGCCACTTTTTCCAAAATTAGATAAAACATTTTTTAAAATTATATTTGATAAGGTAAAAGTAGTACTTTAATGTATTTTAATTTGCTTTCTCCCCATTTTAGAATGACTTTAAACTTCTTTTTTTAATTTCCTGTTTCTATTTCTCCTGTTACTCCTTTGCATGTTTATCTACTAAGGGTCTTATTTTTTTGGTTTATCAAGTTTATCTTTTAAATGTGACCATTTGCCATATTTTAACAACTATTTTTTCATTGAAAGTTTTTTTTACAAAATTAAAATCTTAGTATAGATACAGCTATTGACTTATGTGATTTTTTTATTGCCTCCAAGATAATACTCATTCTCTTTTCAGACAATTTCATTTTCTTCTTTCGTTAGTATTTGATTTTATATTTAGCTCTTTAATGTATGGGAAGGTATGGAGTGAGATAAAAACTGCTTATTTTCAAATTGTTAGCCAGTTATCTTAACAGTATTTACCTAATTTCTTCCTACTGTCAAGTTATGTCTCTTACATCACATATTAAATTTTGACAAAAGTATCATATTTGTTAAGTGTCCTTTTAGTTACAATTCAAACTATCAAAATGAATAAAAAATAAACAATTTAAACATTGTAGATAGGCCAGGTGTGGTGATGCATGCCTGTAATCCCAGCACTTGGAAGGCTGAGGCAGGAAAACTGCTGTGAGTTCAAGGCCAGTCTAGGTTAAAAAGTGAGTTCAAAGTCAGCCCAAACTGCATAGTGAAACCTTGTCCTCAAAAGACAAAAATAAATAAAAATTACAGATTTTATTAGTTGATAGGACTAGTTTCTTGTGCCTTGTCACTGTTTTAGAACTGTCTTTGATATTCCTATACACTGGAACATTTTTTCTCAATTTCAGTGCAATTATCTTTTAGATTTTTATTTTTAAAAACTAGCTACAGAAGCAATATTTATATATTGGAGAAAAAAATCTATAATTCCATCACACAAAGATGTTTTAAAATCATATATGTAGTACTCAGTTACGTGCCTGGCACGGCACCAAGTGATTAAAAGTACTAATGCCTTTTGTGATTATAGCAAATGGCTGGGGTGCCTAGGATCCTTTTCCAGGTTTGCAGTTAAAGAAGCTAATATTATGGCTGTTCTGCGGCTGAGGATACAAACTCCAGAAGCGCAAGTCATCAACAGAGCCAGAATCAAGGCAGTGTGGTTCCAGTGAGCTGAACAAACACCCCCACACAGCTGGCTGCTGTACCATCAGATGCCACTGCTGTCACATTTTAGTGCATTTATTTTCAATGTAGACAAAGTGTATTGTGCCCATACATACTTTATGCGCTTAACAGATAGCTCATGAAGATTCCCCTGTATATCACAAATCGTTGACGGCATGATTTTGAGTAACTTTTGAATTTCTCACATGCATGTAGACAATGCATTTATCCATCATTTTGGAATAATTTACGTGCTTCCCATTTCTCCCTGCTGTAAAAACACTGCGGAGATGTACATTCTAGAGTCTAACCCTTTTCGTACACCACAATCGTTTATTACAACCCCTACCACTGTAAGCCCCGAGTCTGCCGTTAAGGGTCACAGGGTCACAGTCTAGGGCTGTTCTGCACCGCGCAGCAGTGCCCTGCGTAGCTCTGCACAGCTCCAGCGCGCCTGCACTTATCCCGAGAGAGCGCAGGACCAACAGCGTTTCCAGTTTGGGGTCGTCCGTACCTTTGACATGGGCTTGCATTAAAGATCTCCTAAATGCACCTGGATTCTAGGGCCAGGGTCTGTCTGGGTGAAGGTCACACAACCGGATCTCGTCCTGGGCAGGATGATTGGCGGAGGCGGGCCACACTGTAGCGGGGAGAACCCGCTCCCCGCCCCGGGACGCCAGCGAGGCCGGACCTTTCCGGCACGGGGGCTAATTTTCCGGGAGCGCTCTTAGGAAGGCACAAACCGGAAGGGGCCGTGCTGTGGCGGAAGGAGGTGCTTGCTGGGAGCAGCTGGTGCAGAAAAGAGCTCGGCCGGCAAAGATGATTCAGGCGATTCTGGTTTTCAACAACCACGGGAAGCCGCGGCTGGTCCGCTTCTACCAGCGTTTCGTGAGTGCGGCCCGGCTTCGCTACGCCCCATCTGGGCGCCCGTGTCCTCTTCCCTCCCCCATGGCCTTTGTCTCCTCGGCATCAGGGGCACAACTCACAGACGACCTCGGGCTCCTGCATAGTCAGGGTCCTCACACTACTTGACCTCTTTGCCGGATCCTGGCTTCTCTGTCACGACCCCTGCCCTTCTCTGACCGCCTCCTGAACCCCGAGTTTCTGTAGTATTGTGTGACACTACGCCTGCGCCTCAGGCCGCCAGAGAAAGCGATGATGGGGAGCGTGCCTGAGAATCTCAATGAAGTCAGTTTCTTTAATCCTTTTGGCTGACCGCAGGTTCCCGAAGAGAGAGAAAATCAGCTTTTTTTTTTTTTTTTGTCTTTTTGAGACAGGGTCTCACTATGCAGTTCAGGCTGGCCTTGAACTCACTTTGTAGTCCGGGCTGTTTTGGAACTGACAGTGATCCTCCTGCCTCAGCCTCCCAAGTGCTGGGACTATAGGCGTGCGCCACCACACCCGGCTGAAAATCAGCTTTTTAAATGTTTTCCTTTTTTCTTTCTTTTTTTTTTCTTTAATCCAAGGAGGTCTGAAAAAGTTTTCTTTTGGAATTATTTTTATCACGGTTGACTGGGACTACCCAGGGGATGTTCCGTACGCCTGAAGACAGTCAGTTGAAAAGTGGGAAAAATACTGTCATGAGAAATTACAAATGCTGCCACGTGAGGACTTATTAAATGTTCACATCAAATTGAATTTTCCAAAATCATTGTTTGGGAAAAACACGGCATTACTTGGCCTCTTACTTATCCATATTTTATTTATTCATGGCTAGGTTTCGAAATATTTAAGTGGAGATGGGATAAAACCCACGAGTGGATAACGTCAGCAAACTTACCTTCAGGCTTCAGCTTTACCTATGCTGCTCTTGTGTCTGTTATAATAAAGCATTTCAGGAGGCCGAGGCAGGAGGATTGTAAATTCAAGCCTCAGCAGTTTAGCAAGACCTAGTACCAAAGGAAAGAAAGACTCAGATTTATTTCCTGTGTGGTCAAATGGAGATGCAAAAATAATTTATTCTTGGGACTTTTCAAGGTTAGGTATATTTTATTTAGTAGATTACACTGAAGTTTAAAAAATGAGCATTCAGAATAACCAGTGTTCATTTGTATTAAAGTTTCCCTGTCTTTTTTAACAGGGTTATTGATATATAATTCATATACCACATATGTCACCTATTGGACATGTACAATTAAGTGGCATCCATCACAATCTATTTTTATTTATTTTGGTTTTTTGAGGCAGGGTATCAGTATGTAGTTCAGGCTATCCTCAAACTTGGGTCAGACCTGCCTCGGCCTCTTGTAATCCTGCTGGGATTACAAGTGTGAGCCCCTGCACTTGGCTAACTTTACATATCATATCACTTCCCCACTGTTGCTTCAACTTCCTGCTAGAGTCAGAAAAAAATCTGTTCAAAAAAATGTTTTTGACATTTTAAAAAAGTGAAGATGCTTAGTATGTTTTGTATGAGCATACAGAATTAATGTTTTACAACATCCTGACATCTGTGAGCTTTGTATGTTCTTTAGAGGTAAGCCAGGAAAATACTGATTGATCTACTCAAATTTAGAGTGACCAGAGATTAGCAAATCTAAACTCATCCATTCAGTAAGTAGACAGCCATTCCATACCCTGCTGAGTCGATGTAATTTCCCCACATTGGCATTTTCCATTTACTTTTTTTTTGTTTTTTTGGTTTTTTTGGACATGGTCTTGCTATGTAGTTCGGTCTGGACTTGACTCACGGTGTGCCACTTGTGGGTGTCTGCATCTAGAGTGTGTGACACTGGGATTGATTGATGGTGCAGTGCTAAACTCAGGGGCACTAGGATTAAGGGTGTGAATGCTGCCCCCTCTAAGTAGCCTGGATAAAATATAAGGGGCAGAAAGATGCTGTTAAAATCCTACCCTTCACAAACTGTTTTCTATGAAACCACTCTGCCTTGGGGCAGCTGATTATAGATGGAAACCTCTACAAACCGTGAGCTAAATAAACCCTTCCTCCCTTAACTTTTGGGTGTTGGGTATTTTGTCTCCGCAATGAGAGAAAAGCAGTATAGTCCAAGCTGGTCTTGAACTGGGCTATGATCCTTTA
This sequence comes from Dolichotis patagonum, assembly GCA_004027295.1. Classification (NCBI taxonomy): domain Eukaryota; kingdom Metazoa; phylum Chordata; class Mammalia; order Rodentia; family Caviidae; genus Dolichotis; species Dolichotis patagonum. Next base: position 67,911 of record PVJX010006442.1, on the reverse strand, counting down.
GCCAGCCTCCCAGGTGCTGGGATTACAGGCATGTGCCACTACCCACTACTCTTGGTTCCATGTTTTTGTTTTGTTTTTAATATTTGATACTTTTTTTTTTTTTTTTTTGCGGTACTGGGGATCAAACTCACGATCTCACGCTTGTCAGGCAGGTGCTTACGCCGCTGAGCTAAATCCCCAGCCCCTATTTTTTGGTCTTTTTTGAGACAGGGTCTAACTATGCAGTTCAGACTGGCCTTGAGCTCACTTTGTAGCCCAGGCTGGTCTCGAACTTGCAGTGATCCTCCTGCCTTCAAGTACTGGGATTACAGGCATGTGCTACCACACCCGGCTACATATTTGATAACTTTTAATTTTTTGATAGTTTTTAAGTAACTAGCCATTTCAAACCCAAAGTCAGTGCTGCAGAAAGGGATTAAAATTATGTGGAGGTATATTGTGACCATCAGGGAAAGTCCAATCTTAATGTTTTCTTGTGCTTTGCAACTCAAAGGGTGAATCCCACACCAGCAACACTGGTGTCTCCTGGGCTTGTGAGAGCTGCAGACTCAGGATGTTACTCAGATCTACTAAATAATCTGCATTGAACCAGCTCTCCCAGCCGACTCCCTCCTTGGAGGGACTGCTTTAGAGCTTTTAATGTATGTCTTAGTGTTTCTCCTTCCTATTGTTCTTTTTTACTGTACTTAGGAAATTCAGATGTATAAGTGGAAATCAAATGGGAGTTAGCAAGTGATCCCTTGAGCTTTCTCGGATGTGTAGGAATTGAATGGTAAAAAAATTTTCACTGTTGAGTTTGAAATTCTAATCTATAAGTAGAATTTTTTCTATCTTTTTTTCAGTAATACTTTGTTGGTGTATTGTTACAAGCATCTTGTAGGTCGTAGCTATAGCTGGGGATATAGTTCAGTGTCACGGCGCCTTGCTGGCAAGTGCAAGGTCCTGAGTCTGATTCCCAGTTTAAAAAAAAAAAGTTCATATTACTGTATGAACTTGGCAAATTTAGTCTGTGTGTGTGTGTGTGTGTGTGTGTGTGTGTGTGTGTGTGTTAGTAGGGACTGAAACCAGAACCTCACATATGCTAGGCAAGTGCTGTACCACTGAACCTCCTCCCCTGAATTTACTTTTTTAAAACATGTGTGATTACATAGTAATCTTACTCAAGTATTAGAACCATTGAGATTTATTATTTACTGGGCAAAGATTTTTCTGCAAAGAGAACACTTCAGGATTTGGGTGGTCTATACTTTCTTACACTTTGTGTGGGAGTTATTAATTCTCCCTTCGTGGTTTAAATATCAGTTTACCCTGTTTAAAGATTAGTTTGTCTGCTGGGCATAAGTGGTGTATGCCTGGAACCCTAGCATTTGGGAAGCTGAGGCAGAAGGATTGCCATGAGTTCAAGGCCCACCTGGGCTACATAGTTCAAGACCAACATGTAGTGAGACCCTGACTCAAACAAACAAACAAATATCAGTTTGCTATAGCACAGTAATGGTTAGTGACCAAGATATCTCAGTAAATAAACCCTACCTTAATTCTTATAGCAGAGCTTTGTCCCATAGAATCCCTCTATATTTTCCTTATTTAATCTCATTTTTTAAAAATAATTTTTGAGACAGAGTTTCACTATCCAGTTCAGGCTGGCCTTGAATTCAATTTGTAGCCCAGGCTGCCCTCAAACTCACAGTGATCCTCCTGCCTCAGCCTCCCAAGTGCTAGGATTACAGACATGCACTACCATGTACAATTCTCATCCTTTTTGTTTGGTTTTTAAAATTTTTTTCTTTGTACCAGGAATTGAACTTATAGCTCACTGTTGCCAGGCAGACACTGCACCGCTGAGCTACATCCCAGGTCCTTGTTTTTTGAGACCAGGTCCCGCTATAGCATCCATGCTGGTCTTGAACTCCCAGACTCAAGTGATTCCTCCCCCGCCCCAGTCCTCTCTGTGCCACCACACCTGGCCTGCCATTCATCACCATTGCCTTTCTGGAAATTAGCACTAAATGTTCAGGTTCTCTGGGCTTGAAGCATTTCTTTCCCTGTCTGTCCTCATCAATGGGACAGTTTCCAGATTTTCCCCACTAACTCACCTTTCTATTGTTCCATAGCCCGAAGAAGTCCAACAGCAGATCGTTCGAGAGACTTTCCATCTAGTCCTCAAGCGAGATGACAACATCTGTAATTTCTTGGAGGGAGGAAGGTAAACTGCTTTGTCCCCCTTCCCCCCTGCCACCTGTCTACTTGTGCGTGGTCTCCATCATTGTGGCCGCTTGTGGCATACTCAGGTGTCGGGGTCCTTAGCAGGAGCTTTGCAGGAAAGACCCCGTCCCCTTTGGGAGTCAGCTCATTGGTGTGCTGCAGGTGTCATTCTCTTAGATGTCTGCCTCCTGGGAGGATAGGCAGGGGAAAAGATGAGGTAAAGGGGTTCAGAAACCTCTACCAAACTTGGTTGCCCATCACTTGATAGACATGGCCTGCTTTCTAACATTTAGCTGTCCCCTTTTATGATGACCGAACCCAAGACCTCTGGTATGGTAGGCAAGTGTTCTGCTGCTGACTACACTCCCACTCCTTGTTAAGTTTCATTTGGAGACAGGACATCACTGAGTTGCCCATGCTGGCTTAAACTTGTGATCCTCCTGTCTCAGCGTCCTGTGTAGTTAGGATTGCAGGCATGGGCCACCATGCCCAATACGGTTTGCTTTTTCTTTTGGATCCTTTCTCTTGAGTTGGCACAGGGTTTCTCATTAGACTTAGGCATTTAAATGTTTCCTGTCTTCCACAGTTTGATTGGTGGCTCTGACTACAAACTGATTTACCGGCACTATGCTACCCTATACTTTGTATTTTGTGTGGATTCATCAGAGAGTGAACTTGGGATCTTGGACCTCATCCAGGTATGTGTGGCCAGCAAAAGAGGGCAGCAACTCTTGAGAGTTTCCTGGGGCTTTTGAGTAAGCACCTGGCCTTTCCTCTTATCTGTCCCCTTACTGATATTGGCAAAAGTTATCAGGTGTCCACTAGATGGCCCTCTGGGAAAGCGCTTGAGCAGCCCTCAGAATCAGTGTTTGGGGATTTCTGTTTCTACCCTTTGGGCAGCCTTTAGTTTTCATGTTTTTGAATTTTCTGTTAGCCATTAAAACAAGTGACATTTACACATTTATGTTTTTGGCTTATATTTGTAACTCACAGCAAAGAAACTTGATTCATTAGTCTGTGCAATCTAGACATAAGTAAGCATGAGTTTTAAAAGGTTTTTTGACAATGAGAAATTGCTGAGATTGTGTGCCCTGCTTTCACAGAAACTGAGACTCTGAAACTGTATACATACAAGATAGTTAAGGCTGGGCATGGTGGTGCACGCCTGTAATCCCAGAACCCAGGAGGTTGAGGCAGGAGGATCATAGCGAGTTTGAGACCAACCTTGGTTACAAAGTGAACTCAAGGCCATCCTGAACTGCATAGTGAGACCCTGTCTCAACAAGACCTCCACCCCAAAAAACCAAAAAAACCTCCTATACAATAAAATCTATTTATTTAAAAAAAAAAATAAGATAGTTATACTACTGATTTCTCTGCGCTCACTAAAGAGAAAGGTTTGTGCTGGTATTGTTTAGATGATTAAATGCAGATGTCTTGTACTGTGAGTAACTGATTTGAAGATAACAATATGCAATGTGTATAGCATTGTTACCCCCAATTGCTGGGTATTGAAATTTTTTTTTCTCTTTAAAATAAAATAAATAGAAACTGAGATGTGAGGTGGGGGTAGAACACAGCATGTACAAGGCCCCTGGTTCAGGGCAAGGCCTCCCAGTCCTGAGGGAGGGAGAGGACTTGATAACTTAGTGGACATTTATTAAATAGTATACACTGCATTTGGGGAAGATCACATAGGTAAAATAATAGAAACTGAGAGGTTTGACCTTTGGAAAGACAATAAAAATTAATAAATAATTGGTTTAATCTTTATGAAGATAAAAGTTAGAAATATAAAACATTGCTTTTAGATGATACACAGTTATGATCAATTAGAAAATATACTAATGAAAGGAGTTCATTTACAGTAACAAAAGATTCCATAAGATATCCAGGAATAGCTGGGCGTGAGGGTGCAAGCCTGTAGTCCTAGCACTTGGGAGACTGAAGCAAGAGGATCGCTGTGAGTTTGAGGCCAGCCTGGGCTACATAGTGAGACCCTGTCTTAAAAAAAAAATCCAGGAATAGATGTAAAAAAAAAACTATATGATTCCAGTGAGTGAGCCATCCTTTTCCCAAGACCAATGACAACTCCTTCTAGATTCATAAATTCAGACTTCTGCCAGAAACACAAATATTCATAACTTCAAATAGTAGTATGTCTCTCTCTTGAGGGCCTTCATTCTATTTCTGTGAGTATATACTATTACATTCCTGCCAAATAAAATCCTTCCCATGCCTCAAAAAAAAAAAAAAAAAAC
>PVJX010006442.1:32647-63345 GCA_004027295.1 Dolichotis patagonum | reverse complement strand
GAAATATATGTGCAGGAACTCTATGATACATGCTGTATCATTTGAAGAATGCCAGTAAAATGAACAGCTGTTAGCCATCACAGAGAATATGACTAACGCATTAGAGACCACACAGCCCTCTGCACACATCCCCACTTTTGCCGTGTCCCGTTAGGCTGGGGTTGGTCTTTTCGTTGCTTCGCTTTATGGTTTTATGAGTGGATCAGCATCCTAAGTGACGATCTACTTGATGTGGGAAAACTAAGTGTAGAGCACAAACTTAGCTTGAAGGAAAGGGCAGCTTTTGTTACCTGTGTGTTATATATGTCCAGTCCTGCTTTATTTATTTATTTTTTTGATACAGGGAATCGAACCCAGGACCTCATGCTTGCCAGGCAGGCACTGTTCACTGAGCTAATCCCCGACCCTGCATCCTGCCTTTATCTATATTAGGATGTACCTTTTATCATACTTTAATAACTCTAAAATCAGGATGTGATTATAACATGTAACGGTTTAACATGTGACAGCAGTTCTTCTCTTAGCACATAAAATAGTGGTTTACCTTATTGTCAGTGAAAAAGCAATTATTTGTATATTTTGAATATAGTACCAGCTTGGCTGGGGTGGTCAGTATTAGAGTGTGCTCAGCATGCCCAAGGCACTGAGTTCAATCCTTAGCACAGGAGAAAAGAACTTATTTTTTCTAAACTATTACAGTAAATGTAAATCACCTATTTTTACCTCCACTTGTTGAAGATACCTTAATGTGTAATTAATTAACTTTCAAGTGAAATCCAAGCCCCCTATCAAAGCCAGCAAGGCCTGACATGTACGGGCTCCTTGGTCTCTATCTGACCTCAGTGTACATGCTCATCTTCATTAACACTCTAGCCCTGGTGGTCTTCAAAGTCAAGTACATTTTACCTCAGTGTCTTTGTATTTGTTTTGTCCAAGTATTTTCCAGTCTGATAGCTAAAAGACGTATAAACCAGGCAGGTATAGTGAGGCAAGAAGGCTGAGGCAGGAAGATTGCAAGTTCAAGCCCAGTTTGGGTACATTCAGTGACCTAATCTCTCTGTCTCAAAAATATTTGAAGAGGGTTAGGGTTTGGAGATGTAAATGAGCTGAGTTCTATCTCCAGAAAATGAAAAGAGAAGAAAAAATTCATTTTTTTCTAAAGAACTTCCCTGAATACTGCATATCTGTGTTTGCTGGCCACTGTTTGTTTGTTTGGTAATCAGAATTGAACTCAGGATCAGAAGTGAACTCAGGATCTTACGCTTGGCAGGCAGGCACTTATGCTGCTGAGCTATGTCTCCAGCCCTGGTCACTGGTATTTGGAAATGCCTGACCATTGCATTAGTCCACTTGCTTGTGGCTCATTAGTTTTATTCCTATGTATATATTACATCTCCCCCTAGTATATGTTATATTTATTGCAAATATTTTCTCCACACCCATTGGTCATGTGACTTCATGTATTTAAATGTGCCTGTCCTTTTCCTTATAGCTTCCAAGGTACAAAAGTGTCCTTCAAGCCCACTGTGATGGCTCTCACCTATAATCCCAGCACTCTGTTAGGCTGAAGCAGGAAGATCACAAACCTAGTCTGGGCAACTTAGCAACTTAGTGAGACCCTGTCTCAAAATAGAAAAAGAACTGGGGATATAGCTCAGTATGAAGGCCCTGGGTTCAGTCCCCAGTACCACACAAAAAAGTGTTCTCCAAGTTTTGTCATTGCCCTTTTCTTCGGTAGAAGATTATTTCTGTTGTTATCACCCAGCATATTTGTCCTGTATTATGTTCTAGAGGCCAGAACTTTTACTTGTTTGTTTGTTTGTTTGTTCTTTAGAGGCTAAATCTTCCAAAGACTATATAACATTGCTTTCATGGATCAGGAGATGAAAATAGCTGTACTGGGGGGCTGGGGATATAGCTCAGTAGTACAAGCACCTGCCTGGCAAGTGTAAGGTTCTGAGTTCAATTTCTGGCACCAAAAAAAAAAAAAAAAGAAAGAAAAGAAAAGAAAAAGAAAAAGAAAAGAACTACTTGGTTAAATACAAAAGCAGGTATAAAACATAGCAGACAAAAAAAAAATCCACATATGGGGGCCAGCAATATAGCTCAGTGACATACAGGACTACCTGGCAAGTGCAAGGTCATGAGAGTTCAATTCCTGGTACACCCCTCCAAAAAAAATCCACGTACACTCATCCCTAGATATCTGCTGAGATGATTGATCCCAGGTGTGTAAAATGGTGTCATATCTACGTATACTACAGCTTTCTCACATAGAGTTTATTTTATTGTATTTTTTTTGTTGTTGTTGCTGGGGATCGAACTCATGACCTCTTGCTTGCCAGGCAGGCCCTTAAGCCACTGAGCTAAATCCCTGGCCCCAGTTTATTTTTTTGGTACCGGGTATCCAATGCATGACCTTGCACTTGCCAGGCAGGTGCTTGTGCCACTGAGCTAAATCTCACCTATACTTTAAATCATCTCCAGAGTGTTTTTCATACCTACTACAGTGTAACGACATGTAAATGGTTGTCACACTGTATGGTTTAGGGTACAGTGACAGTACACTTTTTAAGGAATTATTTTCAATCCAAAGCTGATGAGATCTGCTGGTATAAAACCCATGAAATCAGAGGACTGACTGTACGAGATTTTATTCTGCTTGCAACTTTTATATGTTTGAAAATTAGACTTCATGAACTAAGAAAAACTGTCCTTTTACAGTTTGAAGGTTTGTTTGTTTGTTTGTTTTTGGCAGTTTTGGGGGCTGAACCCAGGGCTTTCCCACTGAACTATATTCCCAGCCCACATATTATTTTTTGATTTTTGAAACAAGGTCTTGCTACATTGCCCAGGCTGTGCTCATACTTGGCAGCCTCTTGTCTCAGCTTCCGAGTCAGTGCTGAGATTTCCGGCAGGCGATACCACACCTTGCTAGTTTGAGTGTAATGAAAGTGAGTTTAACCTGATTATAGTGTTAGTACTTGTATCATTAATCAGATATTTATGAAGAAATATCTTAGTTTTAATGTTAGTCATTGCAAATCATCATAGAATTGCACTGTTACCAGATAAAAAAAGTTATAGACGCCAGTGATGGTGATAGTCACACAGTGTTGTGAATGTTCCGAGTTCCACTGTGTACTTAAAAGTGGTTCAGATGGTAAGTTTTATGTGTCTTCTACACAGTTTTCTTAAAAACTGAAAAAAGTGTGATAGTCATGCAAAGCTAGTGGCTAGGGGTTCAGCTTAGCAGCACAAGTGCCTACCTGGCAAGTGTGAGGTCACAAGTTTGATCCCTGACCAAAACGAAAAACAAAAACAAGCTAGGAGGCTGGCTGTTTGGTGAGCAGAGACCTCATATCGGAATAAGTCATAAGGTCCCGAACTCAGTGCTGTATCTGTCTCAGACTGCACCTTTTTCTCACAGTGAAGATGTGAAACGCTTTCCCTCTCTGTCTGTGTGGGATGTGATCTTGCCATGTCCTCCCAAGTGTCTTAATTTCTCAGAACTCAGCGCTTCGTTCCAGGCCTTGTAACTTTCTTCACCAGCTGAGCGCCACCCAGCTCTGTGGTCGTCTTAGTAACATTCATTTCCTACAGGTGACATTTTAGCCCTTGTTTTCAAAATGCAGTTCTTGGGTTTTAGCAGGCTGGGATGTGCTCTGTATTTCTTGCCTTTCAAAAGGTTTTCTTCTTTTGCTTTTGTTCAGTGCTTTCACTGGATTTTAGGGCTGGGTCGAGATAGCCCTGTATGGCTGTCCTAGTTCCTGCCACAGCTGCAGGTCTGGTGCCACCATGGGAACTGCCATAGTGGTTGAGTGGTTACCCGGTTCCTGATGCCAACAGGGAGGTCAACCTGGGGATGCTTCCCTGGCTGCAGCCTTTCTTTGTTGCTTTTGGAGTGCAGCCATTTCGTTTTCTTATTCTTAGGATATCTTACTCTTTGTAACCGCTTACCTAAAGCTTCTTGCATACATTTCTGTGTTTCTGACTCAGGGGAGCAGACTAGAAATCCAGCTTAAACATCTCAGTCTTGATTCTTCAGTGCTTTCTTACTGAGACCCTTCCCACTGCATCAGATACCAGGGATGGCTGCTGGGAGTCCCTGATCTCCTGCCTAGAGTACAGACAAAACAGGTGCAGGCAGGGTGCAGAGCTGTTCTCGGGGTACGGAAGGTACCAGAACCTTGGTGTTTATTCAGTACATCTGAGTCAAAGGCCGGGGCTGAAGGGCAGTGAGTGCTCCCAGGAACAGTAATGGTGACTACAGTGGGCCTGGAGGAAGAATGAAGTGTTCTTGCAAGGACAAGGACAAGGACAAGGACAAGATGGGGCAATGAGGAAACCTGAGTTTCCACAGGTGCCTTATCGTGTCCAGCAGGCCTTATCTTGCCCTGTGAGTGCTGCAGCAGTCATTAGCCCTAGGGCTTCAGCCGTGACCAGAAAAGAGTGGGGAGTCTCCATGTTCCAGTCAGGCTCAAGGGCAGGACAAGAACAGCGTGGATGTCTCCTAAACTCAATTTATAATTCATGGCCCCCAGCACTTTCTCTGTCTTTCTCTTTTTTTCATTGGTGTTATTTTTGAGACAGGGGCTTGCTATACGGTTCAGGTTAGCTTTGAACTCCCCTGTTGTAACCCAGGCTGGCCTTGACCTTTTATCGATCCTCTTGCCTCAGCCTCCCCAGTGCTGGAATTGCAGGTGTGCACCGCCACAACCAGCAACATTTTCTCTCTTGACTTCTGTTTCTTGTACCTCCTGTTTGTGTGCCTAGGCCTGTGGGTTTATCTTGAGCAGGAGCAGGATCTGATCTGCAGTTTTCTTTCCCTATTCCTGGCTCATGATTCTTCCTCACTCTGCCTCTGGACTGGGGCTTATTCTACTCCCTGTGCCTCCTGTGATGATGTCTTTCCCCAGACCCAAAATTTGAGTGACTTCTGATTCTTGATGGTCTTCTATTCACCTGTGTCTTTTTTTTTACCATTTTTGTGAATTTAATCCCTCTCACTTTTATCGGAAGGATGTTCTTTGTCATATGATTCTCAACAGATTTTTTTGTTTTGTTTTGTTTTCGTACTAGAAATCGAACTCAGGACCTTGTGCTTGTCAGGCAGGTGCTGTGCCACTGAGCTAAATTCTGGCCCTTGGACAGGTAGTTTTTAGAGATTATTTTTTGTCTTTTGAGATAAGGTCTCACTGTGTAATCTAAATTGGCCTTGAACTCACAGTATAGCTCAGGCTGGCATGGAATTTGTGATCCTTCTTTGCCTCCTCCATTGTGCTGGAAATTCAGGCATGTGCCACAGTGCCTAGCAATTTTTTTTTCTTTCTTTTCTTTTCTTTTTTTTTTTTTTTTTTTTTTTTTTTTTTTTTTTTTTTTTTTTTTGAGGCACAGCCTCACTATATAGTTCGGGCTAGCCTGGACTCACTATGTAGCCCATGCCGGCCTCAAACTCTCAGTGGTCCTTCTGCCTCAGCCTTCCAAGTACCATCACACCCGGCAAGGGGATTTACTTTCAATCCTACCTCTCACTTTATGAACTCAACTGTTTTCCTGTCTGAGTCTGCTGTGTCCTCGGTGCAGGCTCTTTGCCCATTAGCATGCTCCGTGGCTCTGTGAGCTCTGTGTTTTCTTCCTTCCTTTCTCTTGACCTTGATGGCATTCTTGAATAACAATGTTTAGAGGCTCTCAAGAGATACATGACACAGGTACATCTGCTACTCTGTCTTTTGCCTCTGTCTGGTCATGTCTTTCTCGGGCTAATCCATCTTGTTCTGTAGCACCGGCCTCGGAGAACCTAGCCTTTATTTCATTAACCCTATGTAGTGAAAATAGCCCCCCAGCACAGTGCTGCTGCAAACCTGTGCTCTAGGGGCCAGCGTTCACAGTCCAATCTCTCCTACTCTGCACACTACTAGTTCCTAAGGGGGACCCGGTGGCACCTGGGGGATCTGCCAGTGCTCTTTTAAGTTTGTTTTTTTACGTTTAGCTAAAAAATATTTAAGGTATAATAAGGTGCCTTTATGTCTGCATTGAGATAGATAACTGTTTTTTCCCCTCAAAAGTTAACTGTTCTGGGGCCAAGGATATAGCAGTTCAGCCTCTGCCTGGCAAGCATGAGGTCATGAGTTGATCCCCTATACCAAAAAAAAGTTGACTGTTTTACCATGTGCATGGTGGTACATGATTGTGATCCAGTACTTGGGAGGCTGAGGCAGGAGGATCACAGTGAGTTCAAGGCCAACCTGGACTACAAAGTAAATTTTAGGCCAACCTGAACTGCATAGTGAAACCCTTTCTCAAAAAGACAAAAAAAAAAGTTAACTGTCTTAATGCTGTCAGCTAGTTCATCCTTTCCAGTTTAATACCACCTTTACCAATAATTGCATTTTTGTATTGCAATGGCAAACAAACACTGAAGTGACACCCAGGATTTAGAGGCAGATTTATTTTGTGTTGATGGGCAATGTATAGAATCACTCCCAAAATATCAGGCCCTGATCTCTGGTGGTCTAGGGCTTATATGGGATAAGCAAGCAGGAAGTACAGAGGCAGAATGGCTTGTCAGTTGGGGATTGGTCCTCAGAATATGCATCATAGTGACCAGCTATGCATCACAGTGACCAGCTGTTTGTAGGAGACAGAAGCAACTGAAACTGGAACAGAAACAATTACCTGGGCAACTAAGAAATTCAAATATACTGGCTAGGGGAGACATTTTCTGTTATAGTATAAATGTGTGTATTTCAGTAATTTATATTTTGTTTCACTCATCTATATTTTTGTTTTGTTTGGAGTACAGGGAGTTGAATCAAGGCCTGTGCATTGAGCTACATCCCCAGTTTGTTTGAGTTTTTTGGTTCAGGCTGGGCTCTTAACTCACATCCTCTTTTCTCAGCCTCCAGAGTATTGAGATTTCAAGTGTGTTTCACTACTCCCAATTTTATTCCTATTTTAATATTATGCTGTTTGAATTACCAAATCTTCATGAAAAATTCTTTTTGTTTTTTATTTTTGTCTTTTTGAGACAGGGCTTCATTATGCAGTTCAGGTTGGCCTCAAACTCACTTTGTAGTCCAACCTGGCCTTGAACTTGTGGTGCTTCTCCTGGCTCAGCCTGCTGAATGCTGGGATTATAGGTATATGCCATCATACCCAGCAAATTTTGTTTTTAAAATAAGATATATGCCTATAACCCCAACTTTCTGAAACGGTGAGGCAGGAAAATCTGAAGTTCCAGCTCAACCTGGGCAAGTCAATGAGTCCCTAAGACCTTGTCTCAAAATAAATAAGAGTAACATTGGTCTCAGTGGAGTGGACAGAGAAAGCTGCCGAGGTCCAATTAGTCCCTCCGTCCCTTCTCCAGTTCTGGATATCTAGGCAGTTGCTCTTCCCAAAGCACAGACTCAAAGTTCATTCCCTGCAGAGGGTGAAGGAAGGGCCTCGGGGGCACCAAGAATAACGCAGGGAGACTCAGCGAGTGTGTGTGTCTTGGTCCTCTCCAGCCCGCTTCTCACTCAGTCCCACAGCTCTGCCTCTGGTCCTTTACAGTCCAGGCCAGAGAGCGCAGGATTTCACTGGAGAATCTGACTGACCTAAGGAAAAGGAAAATTTACAGGGCCCAGGGTGACCCTCAGCTGATGGCCATGATTGTAGAGCTCTTTTAACCAGCCTTTTCTTTTCATGAATGAAAAACCGGAGACTTACCAGACATCTCAGGAAAACCTGTAATGTGCAAGAAAGTGACAAAATGAACAAACAATAAAAAGCAACGTGGAAAAACTGGTACCTGTGCAAAGAAAGGGAAACTGGAAAAAAAAAAAAAAAAACACAGCTTGTCCTTAAAGCTACACAGAAATAAAAAAAGACAAACAAAAATGGGTGCTTAAAAAACAAAAATAGAACACAATTATCTCTTAGAATTTAAAAATCTGGACCGGGCATGAGGCACACACCTGTAATCCCAGCACTTGGGAGCTGAAGCAGGAGGATCAAGGTCATTGCAAGTTTGAGCCCAGCCTGGGCTCTGTAGTGAGACCCTGTCTCAAGATAAATAGATAAATAAATTAAAATAAAAACCAGAAAGCCTGGTATGGCACACTCCTATAATCCCAGCACTTTGGAGGCTGAGGCAGGAGAATTGTTTGCAAGTTTGAGACCAGCCTGGGCTACAAGGTGAGCCCAAGGCCCAGCCTGAACTGCATAGCAAGACCCTGTTCCAAAAAGACAAAACAACAAGAATCTATGAAAGATCAGAGAAGAGATGGAAACTAACAAGAGCCCACCTCGAAGTTTTGAAAGATTAGATAGCTTTCTCAGAATGAGCAGAGATGGCCAATGGGTGGGAAAAGATGAAGGGGAGAGAGCCTAGCACCTGAATGTGAAAAGCTCCAGAGAGATTAATTAGGGCTATGAAGTGAGGAAATTCGTTTTTTTTTTGGTACTGGGGCTCGAACTCACGACCTTGCACTTGCCAAGCAGGCATTTACGTCACTGAGCTAAATCCCTGGCCCCGAAGTGAGGAAATTCTTAACGGAAGATTTTGATGAAATTTCCCAATACTAACTTTTGGTTTCTGAGGGTAACGAAGTACCTGTTACCCAGCACAGTAGCCCACATGGAGCCGTGTTATTTCACAGTGAGCGTTCTGGCAAGGCTGCAGGTGTAGGGTTACACAGTGATGCTGTGAAATGACTGTGTCTCAGGGTGTATATGTATATGTATTTCTGCTAGGTGTTGTCTAAGGAACAGAACTGCTGGGTCTGAGAGTATTAATGTATAATGTCAATAATTTTCCAAAGCAGTTGGTGTCTGGCAGAACACCGTGCACTGGTTACCAGTTCCAGGGCAGGCTGTCAGGGTTTCTTGTATCTTGCTGTGAGAGTCCCTGGGGAAAAATCACAGTGGAGCCCTGGGTGGAGTGACATGTTACTTACATGCAGAAGGGGCAGAACAAGGTTAGCTCCAACTGCGTGCATGGGTCCCTCGTGACCAGTGGGTCTTCCATGGGCCCTGCTAGACGATTTGCCTGTGTGAAGCCATCTTGTGTCACAGTGGAAGGATGTGCATGGTTTGGGTCACTTGCAGTTTTCCAGTGAAACTCATTTTCATGCAGTGTTAAACAGCTAACTGATGACACTGTTGAAATGAGGTCATTCTCTGAGAGAGATAAGAAAGTGCAGGCAGAGCTGGAGGAAGGAGCTTAGTGGTAGTGTTTGCCTGACACTCACAAGGCCATGATTCCATCCCCAGCACCACAGAAAAAAGGGTGCTATCTGGGTGGTGTTTATATATGATGTATATATATGGTGTATATATATAATGATTTTCACTCATTCATTTATTCATGCTTCTGATATACTAAAAAGTTAAAATTGTGGACATGCATATTAAGTTGATTAATATATATATTTCTTTGTTTTGTTTTTTGAGACAGTCTTGTGGGCCTTAGATTCATCCTGCCTCAGCCTCTCTAGTGCTGAATTGTAGGTGTGCACCAGCATGACCAGCCATAAATATTTTGAAGTTACTGTTAAATGAACAGACGAAACTATGTGAATGCTAATAATGAAAATTTGGTGGCTATACTACTTCACCCAAAACCAGGTTTTCCTGTCTTAGATGGCCCCCTGCACTGGGATAAGCAGGACAGTCAGCTTTTGCAGGAGACAAAAAGGGCAAGTTTGTTTGTTTTGAGATTTAGTGTAAGTAAATAGTATCATGATTTCTCCTTTGTTTTGAACTGTGACATACATAAACCTGATATTTCTCTTTATCCTTTTTTTTCTTTTCTAGGTTTTTGTGGAGACTCTGGATAAGTGTTTTGAAAATGTTTGTGAATTGGATTTGATCTTCCATATGGATAAGGTATGTTCTCTGTCACATTAGGGTTGCTGGAAAACTAGGAGAGCAGAGCATCACAAGCCATCTTTAAACCTTCATAGTATTTCTCTCACCTTTTCACTCTAACATTGTACCAGAACCTGTTTTATTTACTAACTTCATAAGCTAGGGGGTCTTTTGCTAAACTCTATTAAGTTTTTTGTTTGTTTAACTATAGGGGATCTCACTGTGCAGTTCATGCCAACCTTGAACTTGTGCATAATCTCATACTTTGAACTCTCCTGACTCAGCTTCTTGAGTGCTGTGATTACAGGTGTGTGCTGCTATGCCTGGCTCTTAACAGTTTTAACATGTAGTACAAGATTATTACTGCACCTGCTCCACGGTTCCTCTATTCACAGACAGTCTGCTTGGTGTAGGGCAAGGATGACAGTGGAGTAACTGGCTTCCCAGACAAAGGTGACAGGCACAATTTTGTGTTACATGAGTTTATTAGCTCTCGGCCAGTGACAGTGAAACTTGGGAGTACATAACACTGGTAAAATTTGTGACTTTCCTCAGGAACAAGATAGTAACTAATACACCTGTAAGTACTTCCAGGAGAGGTGACACTAAGGAGGCACACTCAGTGGCAGAATTGAAATGGTCCCAAGTAGTATTCTAGGGATTTGTTTTGCTAGGGCCCATGTCCTCATGTGCCAAATTAAACGCAGGGGATAACCAGAGAGGGGAGGGGAACAGGTTTGTGTTTTATTCAGGAGGGCGCATGATGTCTCAGTGATGTTCACTGGCGACTCAGCTGCATGTCACTAGTCCACGGCCTTTGGAAGGAGATAGCATTTTGGGGAGGCTGCTGCTCCTTGCCAGGCCGTGATCGTTAGTCATTTGTTTTTATTATATGACAAACAGCTCCATAGCAGGTGCATCATTGCTGGCATTGCCATCTCGAGGACTTTATTGCCATCATACAGTGTCACTGTCAGGCAGTGACACTGTCAGCCAGTGCGCTCCTGCTCGGCTGATGGAAAGGAGTAGCCTTTTCTCCCAGCACTAGCTTGGCCTGGGCCCCAACGGTGGCAGCACAGGGGAATCACAGATCCTTCTGCCCTCTGTAGATACTGGGCTCAGGACCCTGACACGTCACAAGGAGTCCAGAGCTTCCTGAAGCCCTTGAGGTGTTGCTCGTTTGCCCTTTGATGCAAACGTATCCCCAAAAGTCTAGCCTTCGCCTGGCCTCTTGCCTCACTGGCAGAGTTGGTTTGCGTTTGGCAGTTGTTAAAGGTCCTGCTACCTGGTCATTTCTATGGAGGATTGTTGTCATTCAAATTGACTTCCCCTTTGTACTAATGGAAAACAAAGGTTATAAGTCTTATTGTTCTTACTTTGAAACATTTTAAAAATTGTGAAATGTGAGGTGTTACCTAAGGGGCTGCCTCTTGGTGTACAAAGTGCCGTCCTTTATGGATACCACTGTCCGCTCACCAGGCCAGTGATGAATTTCTCAGTATCTCAGAGTGGATTAAGGGATAGATTTTGCTGGGACAATGGGAGTTTTCCAAATAAGAGAAGAGAAGGCGCAGAGGCCTTCTTTGTCCCCATGGCGGGAGTCTGTCGAGGTGACTACTCACCCTCTCCCCTCAGTACTGTCCCTTTTTTTTTTTTTTGGTACCGGAGATCGAACTCATGACCTCGTGCTTGCCAGGCAGGCACTTAAGCCACTGAGCTAAATCCCCGGCCCAGTACTGTCCCCTTTTACCCCACAGCGTGGGCGTAACTCACCAGTGAAGAGGCACCCAGAGTGCTTGGGCACCCACAGGCCTCATCTGAGTGCCGGCTGTCCGTAGAGCTTGTCTGCGAGTGCCAGGTGCCTGGTGATGGGGTGCCTGGTGATGGGACGCCTGGAGAGACAGTTGTGGGCGTGCTGCAACGGTGGGCTTGGGTGCTGCTCCCCCTGGGAGTACAGGAGTCCCCCTCAGTCCAAGCTGCTCATGGTGGGGCCAGCCCTGAGTGTGCTTTGGAGGAGACATGCCGAGTCCCAGCATATTGTTTTGTACATTACCTTCTTTGCTTCATATTGTTTGCAAGACTGATCCATTTTATTGTGAGTGGCCTTTTCCAGAGTGGTTGTATCAATTTGTATTCATACCAGTTGGGGTGAGTGTTCTCACTGCCCCCGTCCTGACCAAAAGTTGATGTTGTCAGTATGGTAATCTTGGTATTGTTGATGAAGTGATTTCCAGTTCTTTCCCTTCTGGGACACAGGGTGGAATTACCCATCTGTGCCTTAGGTGTAGCTGTGTGAATGGGATATACGGGAAAGAAATTCCCAACCTGCTAGATGTCCGATATGAGTTTGTGTTCTCTAAAATTGAAAAATGAGTTTTAGGAACAGTGGAGGTTAAGAGCAGAATATATTTATTGAGAGAAACAAAGCTTCTGTCTGAAAGAGACAGACAGAAGGGTCCTTAGTGGGTTGCCAAAGACCCCGCCTTCTCTAGAGATTTTTATAGAGCAAAACCATGAAGTGATGTGGGTCCAAAGTGGGGAAAAATGAGAACTTGCAAGGTGGGCGTGAGATGAGACAGAATTATGGTCAACCAATAAGATTATGAATATAACTGCTCAGGTAAGATTGATTAAATTAGGATCGAATAGGGAGAAGTGAGTTATACAGCAAGTGGGAACAGGGTCTTTGCCTGTAGGGGGTTGGATTAGTGACTTCTGGCTTCCTCAAGGTGTCAAGGTGATACCTGTTTAGAACATCAGTCCCTGATGTTTATCCTTAGGGTGTGGCTGCATTTGTTTTGTCTTTTCTCTTGAGATCTGGCCCCCATCGGTGGTGTCTGTCTCTCCCACAGTTACAAGGTATTTGGTCTTCTGCACTGGCTCCTTTGAGGGCCTAGCCCTGTCTGACTGCTTATAATTTTTCTATCTAACTCAATTACCTATGACAAATGTAGCTAATGAAATGTCAGTAGATGTGACATGTGACACTTCTAGGCAACACTGTAAGAGCCTATGCACAAATCTCCCTTTTTCCTGCTTCTGCGGTTGTGGAAGGATAAATACAGCTTCCCTTGATTGTGTTAAAGGGACTGATTTTCGTATTTGATCTGTAGACATTTTACTCAAGTGTGTTCCAATCCTCGAGGGTGCCTCAACCAGTGGTGGCGCATGCCTGTAATCCCTGAGCTTGGGAGGCTGAGGCCAGAGGATCAGGAGGATAGCTGGGAGTTTAAGGCCAGCCTAGGTTACAAGCTAAGTTCAAGGCCAGACTGAACGTCATGGAGACCCTGTCTCAGAAAGACAAAAAAAAATTTAAAAAAAAAAAAAAAAACCAGAAAACTTTTCCTTTATCTCCTGAGGTAATCTCAATTTTTTTTTTTTTTTTTGCCTCATTCCTATGCTGCTTTTTAAACAGCTATGAGGATGTCTGCTGGGGCAGTAAAGCAATTACAGTGCCTGCTATTTTATCAGACATAGCTTTAGGAAGAAATAAAAGACCATAAAAATGTTGCTCTTTCTTATCTGTCTTATCTTCACGTAAGTTCTATAAAGTATTTTGCTGCTGCTACAGATTTTGCTTGTGGTTTATAAAACTATTTTTAGCCAGGTATGGTGGTGATTCCTGTAATTCTAGCACTTGGGCTGAGGCAGGAGGATTTCTAGTTCAAGGCCAAGTTGGGCAGCATAGCAAGTTCAGGGCTGGTTTGGGCTATAGAGTGAGACCCAGTCTCAAAACAAACACACAAAAAGAAAACCAGAAAGAAACAAATAAAACTTCATTTTTGGTCATTCATGTGGCACTGGGAAGGCTTGAAGTGACAGTGAAGGAGCCAGTCTTGCCTGCGTCAGTCACCTGCCTATACCAATAGAGTGCCTGAAGGTGTTTCCTGAGGGGACTTCCTCTGTGTGAAATTTAGGCTTCCTTCAGGTGTATCTTCTACTGATACTAGACCTAGGGTTTTGCTTATGTTTTCTTTTACATACATAGACTCGACACAAGGCCATAGTACATCACTGAATTCCGTGTCCTCCTTCAGACTCTTCCCATGTTGGGTCAGACATTCCTACCAGCCCCAGCGCTCCAAGTCTGCACCTGCCTTGTGGGCGTGATCCTGAGTAGCAGGCTAGGGAAAGACCGGACACCACTGCATTCCCGCTGCCGGACAGCCCTACTATGTATAAGGCCCTGTCTCGACATGAAACAAAAAGTTCTGTATATACAATAAATAATGCACTTGGGCAATTAATATTAATGAATACTGTTTTTCAATATAGTTCATGTTTAAATGTGCCCAATAGTGACATATATAGGTATCATATATAATATATATCATATATAATCATATATAATATCATATATATCATATATAATCATGTATCATATATAATAAAATGTTACATATATGTCACATAATTGATTATAGATATAGATAGAAAATCTCAGTTTCAGTTATGGGTTAAGTGTTGCCTTTAATTATTATGTTTCTAGATTTCAATCACTTATTAGGATTTGTAAGGCCATTCTCTCTTCCTTGTTGATTCTACACACTGGAGTTAGTTTTCCTAAGTCATTCCCTGGACCAGCCTTGACCCCTTGGCCAGCATTCAAGGCCTTTAGTACCACGATTTCTGGTCAGAGACTCCAGGTCACCTGGTAGCTCAGCCAGGACTCTGGCTGACCGCTCTGACAGTGCGTCTGCTGTGTACTGGATCCTGCCTGTCATTCCTGCCCAGCTCAGGTCCTGCCCACAGAGTGGTCCCCATCCCCCAGTCGGTCTGACGTCTTTGGGCCATGGTGTGTGGTACTGTTTCTAACCTTGTGGGACCTTAGTGTTGTGTTTCTGTTTCCCCACTTAATTGGACAGTCCTTATGTTTGTTTTTACTGTTGTATCTCTCACTGAATCTAGCATAGTGTCTTTTCCCAAGTAGAATATTCTCCAGGGGAGTGTTGCTGAAATGTTTTGGGACTGTACCTCATAAGCTTGGTTTCGATTTAAACTGTTAGAGGCCGAAGTAAGGGCGGATGTCATGGTCTCCAGGGTGGCCATTTCAAGTTTAGCTTGCCTACACATGTGGAAATCCCCAAACAGTATAGCATCATGACTTAGTTGCGTGCTGGTGTTAATTATGGTAATTTGAGTTGTGTTTAAAGAAAACTATATAGGTGGTTGAGCTTGTATTCTGATTTTCAAGGTCTATAAACAGCAGAGTTGGAAATCTGGGGCTTTAGGATTTAGTGATCTGTAGGACCTATAATCCCAGCACTCTGGAGGCTGAGGCAAAAAGATTGCTGGGAGTTCGAGGCCAGCTGGGGCTACATAGTGAGGTGTTTTTGTTTTGTCTTTTTAAAGAGAAAAAGAAGAAAAATAGAAATAAAACAGTTTCAAATCAGGCTGTGTAATAAGTTTAAGGTCAGCCTGAACTGCATAGTGAGACCCTGTCTCAAAAAAAAAAAAAGATTCAGCAGTCAGAGCCACAATGCAGTAACTGTGTCAAGGGGCTAGATGGGACTGTCCTCTTTAGAGATTTCAACCTGCAGTCTCGAGAGTTGGAGTGTATCCTTCTGGGTGAGTCTGGGCTGAAGGAAACCACAGAGCAGAGAGTTAAAATCTGCTCGGTGTATTGCTGCAAGAGGAAAGAGCTGAGCACTCAGAGTTGAACTTGTGAGTGCTAAGATACAAGGGTCACAAACAGTAATGATGGGTTCTGTTTGCCAGTGTCCCTTCTGGGAATAGATCTAGTGATAAGAAAGCACATTCACACCCTCTACACCCTGGTGACTTGGAAGCAGGTGTCCTGATTACCAGGCCCCAGAAGTGGGGGGCAGAATGAAAGACACATATTTTATGTTATTTTGATGAAGAAAAAAGAGCTTTTTCAGCCTAGATCAGTGATAGTGAACCTTGCAGAGCTTTCAGTGATAACAAACAGCCGGCTGTGTGCTGTGGGTTCACCACCACTGGCCTAGCCCGGAAGACTTTCTGAGTTTTGGGTCTTGTAGATGCTGCTCGTTGGCCTAGGACCCCTTCCTGGCCGCCTGCTTCTCTTCCCTGGAAGCGCTTAAGAGAGAAGAGGAGCCAGGAATGTCCCATTGCATCCCCAGCCCTTCTCTGCTAGTGCTTGACAGGTTTTTGTGTCAGGGTTGCACTTTTTTCTTAGGCAGTGAGGGAAATTTATTATCTCACATACCTGGGGGTGAGTCATTATCCATCTGTTATCTCCACGTTGGCTGGGGACTGTGTCTCCCAGACCAATTTCTTATTCTTTCAGGATATCTGATAGAGATGAGCAAGAATGATTTCTTAAATTTCCAAGACCTCCATGGTCTGAGGGTGCTCTAGACCACACTCACCGTCTCTGTATACACAAGCTTAGCTTGCTTTCCTGACTTGACTTTTGTGTGCTTCAAGGCACACTCTGATCAGAGGCCCGAGTGAAGCCACAGAGAGCCTCTTCAGTTTGTTTAGTCATCCTTATTACTGGTTAAGAGCAGAGGAGAATAGTGTACACAAAACAGCAGAATTTAACCTTTAGAGCTATCTGTTTGATATCCAGCCTTTTCAATGAAACCGTGTTTGTCAAGAGCTTATTGCCAGCGGTGTTACTGGTATGAATTGCAGTTGAAGTAGATTGTATAATGTATTGGTCACTCCTTTGTAAGTGCCCTAAAAGGCTGGACTTGAGATTTGATTCTCCAGTTCTTGCTCTAATCCCTACCTTATACTGAAACGAAACTTCTTGATCTCTCTCCAAGAGCCCTTTACCGGGCTGACGTTTGTGTCAGTAGGTGTAGGCCCAGTGATATATCACTTCCAGCTCCCAAGAGCTCACAGCAAGGGTTGTTTCTCACTTGTGCTGTGTGGCTCTACTCATGGTGCCACTGGGGTCCAGGCTTCTCCCTCAGCTTGGGCTGTTACAGTGACACTGCCCATCACACGCAGAGTTCACTGCTCAGCATGTCACAGGCTCACACCCAAGGGGCTAGGAAAGCACCTGCTACCATGCGTGCAGGAGGGAGGAGGCCTGGAGTCTTCCTAAGTATTTCTAATGGTGTGCACAGTTTTTCATTGGCTCTTTTAGAGAGAAAGCTGACATTTGATTCAGTAACACTTTGTAGGAGGGAACCTAGGCTTTGCTTTTGGAAAAATAGAGGAATATTCTGTTTCTGTTTTTAGTGTTTTTGTTTTTGTTTTGTGCTGTTTTTCATTTTTAGTATTTTGAGATAGAGTCTTGCCATATAGCCCAGGCTGGTCTTGAACTTGCAGAGATCCTCCTGTGTCAGCCTCCCAAGTGCACAGGCGTGCGGCACCTTGCCTGGCTGAGGAATGGTTTTGTAAGAAAGAAATGTGGTTGTGTCTCAGGCAAACATGTCGTACCTAGCAGCTTTTCAGTTTCTCTTACATACTCCTACGGGAATTTAAAGTGACTGAAGAGTCTTCATTTCCCTAGCAGAATAAATTGTAGGCAGGCCCTTGCCTCCTGCCCAGGGCTTTAGTCAAGTGATTGCTTTACCTCAGCTCACTGCCCTGGTGATGTGCCAGTGCTGGCTGAGAGCGCTTTCTCCTTTTTGCTCTGGTTACTAGACAGGAAAGATAAAGATAAAATTTGTCTTTTACACAAAAAGTGCAGGAACTGGCTTTAAACAGGTCATGAGGTTGGGGATTTAGTGCTGCAGCGCCTGCCTAGCAAGCCTGAGTTTGATTCCTGGTACAAAAAAACCAAAAAACCCAGAGAACAGGTTACACCATGTGCATGGGCCCCATGTCTTGGCTTTGTCCTTTAAGCCAGGACCCCGACCACATAGGCCACCCTCTCACCTGGCTGTATTGCCAAGCACAGCACGCAGTTAAGTCTCGCTCTGCTGCTGGAAGGCAAAGTCTGAGCTGGAGCCCAGATAAACAGATAGGTTGGCTGCAGATTGTCCTCTCTGAGCCTGGGAGCTCCTAGGGCTGCGATTAGCTCCTGACTTGGTGGGTAGGGCAAGGAGCATGCACAGCAAAAGGTCATGGTCGCAATGCCAAGTCTGAAGCAGATGACTCTGCCTGAAAGCAGAATACTACGTTTACATCGTGGTGGCTGTCAAATGCTTGTGGCCATCTGTCCTTATGACTTCAAGACTTAGGGTCCCCTCTGATTGACATGTTTTGAAATTTTGTTTTAGTTTCTTTGTCTTTTTTTTTTCTATTTGAAATAAAATGGATTTGAAAAAAGTTAAAATGAATTTTAAAGAAAAAGACTTAGGATCCCCTTCTGCAGAGAGGCAGCTGTGGAGCCTGCAGGGCTGACAGGTGCCCTGCTGTCCCCTCCTCAGCTGCTCATGGCACTGACAGGCTGTGGTCCTAGTAGAACCTACAGCCAGCACACATTACCTGAGTTTTGAAAACTCTGCATGATTGTACCCCTTTTCAGGACCAGAACCCTCGCGCTTGAGTTTATGCTTTTGGTGTGTTTAGCATTGGTTATAGAAGGCTCAGGGAAGGAGAAGCTTATGGGCTGGGAGGGGTGCCCCTCACCTGTGGGACAGGCAGGGAATGGACAGCTTCCCCACAGCTTTGTCCCCAGTACCGTTCTTGGTACTTCTCCCCTTAAACCCTTGTCCACGTTGATACAGATGGGTCACAAAGCCACACCTCACCCGGTCCCACGCTGGAGACAGGTACTTCTAGAAAGTGTGCACCCTTCTCCCTGTGGAGGAACCTGCCACCACCTCAGACCAAACCCACCTGACCTTCCTCTCTGCCTCCTTTCCCACCTGCCACTTTCTTTTTTTTTTGGTACCGGGGATCGAACTCACGACCTTATGCTTGCCAGGCAGGCGCTTAAGCCACTGAGCTAAACCACCTGTCACTTTCCCACCGTCTTTCCCTGTTTTCTTAACTTTCCTGACTGCCAGCGGGAACCACTTTCAAGGGGTGAGATCTCCCCAAACTGCCTACCGCACCTTCTGCTTCCATGCAGTCACTAGATGGCGCACTCGATTCTGTTCTTTTCTGTAGTCCACCTCTGCCTTTCCTTTTCTTCCCATTAACAGTTAACATTGCAGGTGCCGAGCACCTCAGCTCTTGCTCACCGTAGCAGCTCTTTCCAGCCTCTGCCCCCGCTTCCTTCACCTTTCCACAGAACGCAGGGATCCATGCTTCCCCCTGCCCTGCCAGGATCCTCAGCAGTAGCCCTCAGGCTGCGCGCTGGGACACAGGTCCCGACCTTGTCTCCTTCCCTCCGCACAGGCCAACTCCCCATGCCACCTCCTCTCATGCTGCCCCGCGGTACTCCCTCTGCCCCTTTAAGATTTCCAGCGAGGGGCCAGGGATTTAGCTCAGTGGCATAAGTGCCTGCCTTGCAAGCACGCGGTCATGAGTTCAATTCCCAGTACCAAAAAAAAAAGGATTTCCAGCAAGAACCAGCTCGAGTTGACTTCAGACAGCCTTCGCTGCGTCCAGACTACTTCTCTTCTTGCTTGTAGTCTGATGTGTTCTCTCCTAATTGTTCCCAGCAGATAGTAGACTGTTGGGAGTGGTAACCCTTTGTCAGTCAGCCAAACAAGGTGCTTTTTCCATAGCTAACTGGTTGCCACGGATTAGAGGTGCTTCCTCATTCTATGGCTTTATTTGCAAAGCACTTTTCAGGTATAGTCTTTGTGTGGCATAACTAGAGGTCCGTTCTTAAAAAGCAGATTCTAGTCAGATGTTGACTCCCATGGTCATGACTGTGAGTACTCAGCTGGTTTTGGGGCGGGCCTCTTCCTTTGCCTTTGCTCCCTTGGGCAATGCCCTCTGAGTGCGCTCAGCAGGAGCCCCGTGTTCCCGAGGTGAAGTGGCTCTGTGGCTTCCAGCTGTACTGGGTTCCGCCTGTGTGACGCAGGCAGCCCTCTTAACCAGCGTCTTGTGCCTCCATTTTCTTCCATTTTGAAGCAGGGATGTCATATTTTATTGATGCTTACACTCACTTTTTGAGGAACATTTATGATCTAAACATCTCAAGCCTAGATTTTTCTTATACTCAATGGCATATCATAGTTTAATTGGTAATTTTTCCTGTTATAGTAGTATAAAACTGTTTTTCAATCTGTGAAATCTCAGATTTGATGAAATACAGTGACATGCACCATATTCAGTTATTTTGAGGGTTGGGATTTGTATTTGCTTAGCTCAGTAAGTGGTAGAATTGTCCTTATTTTTACTTCTTGCCTAACAGTCTGTCCAACTCCACAACTACCCCTTCGAGCTTCCCTTTCCACAGCTGCCCACATTAAGAAGCGTGTTCTCGGCCGTCTGCCTCCTTGTGTGAGTGATTCAGAGGCTCCGTCCCCTGCTGCAGGGATCTTCAGGGGGAAGGAGGCAGCCTTGATCCTTCCTTCCTCTCCCTCATCTGCCCCCTTCCTTGAAACTCTTCTGAATGTTAAGGGGCACTGAGTGATTGAAGGGATTGTTTTATGCAAGTGATTTGTCATGAATATAGAAAAAAAGTTGGGGACCATTGCCAGAAAGGCAGAGTGAAAAGCCTCTCAACTTCATATGCGAAGACCCCTAGAGCCCCCCAGTGTGCCTCTTGAGCTCACCTCTTGCTGCTTCCTGCTGTGCTCCAGGTACATGGAACTTCTTGGGTGAGTTGTCTTTGTAAGTTTATGACCAAGCATCTGAATGGTGACAGGGCGCAGCAGGCCATGGGCCGTTTCATGGATGGTGATTCTAAAGGAACAAGAACTGTGCTGATAGAGAACATTTAAGGTACAGGTTTATAGTGAGTGTCTTGGCTTACCTGTGTAACCCAGCAGTTCAAGAGACTGAGGCAGGAGGATTGCAAGTTCAAGCCCAGCTTGAGCAATTTAGCAAGACCCTATCTCAAATAATGAAGAGTTGGGAATATAGCTCAGTGAGAAGTCTTGGCTTCAGTCCTCAGTAACACACACACACAAAGAGACTGATTAATTGATAGATTGATTTGTGGATCCAGGAATAACATTTGGAATTTCAGATTAGTAAATAAGTGCTTCACTTATATGCCTGTTTGCCATTGGCTCAGCTTAGGGGAACTGATAGACTCCTAGGGTAAAGAGCAGCCCCTTTTCCTTTGTTCTTCAGAGGAGACAGTAGGGCCATTGGATACAATAGTTTGATGCACATTTGGGCTCCCTAACAGTCACTGGTACTCACCAGGGGGCCAGACAGCTCAGATCAGCAGTGAGCTCTCTTCAGTGAGGCTGAAAGATCTCTCTCTGTCAACTTGCTGCCTCAAGAGACAAAGAAAGAGGCTGGATAAGATAGTTCAATTATAACTGCCAAATTAACTACAAGTCAGGTATTTACTAAATATCAGGCATGTGGTAACTACAGTGTCATTTGTTTCTTGCATCTTTCTTTATTCCTTAGAATAGCCTGGTGTTGAATGTGGTGGTAACATGCCTGTAATTCCAGCACTATGGGAAGCTGAAGCAGAAGGATCACAAGTTCAAACTCAGCCTCAGCAAGGCCCTGTCTCAAAATAAAAAATAAAAACAAAAGGGCTGGGATATAGCTCAGTGTGAAGGCACGGGATTCAATCCTGGTACTAGGGTGGGAAGGATAAACCTGGAAGCTACTCACTGTGATTCTCCCCACTTTACAGATTAACCAACTGAGATTTAGAGCTAGGAAGCCTCAGTTTCTCCAAGGTCATACAACTATTCAGTGGCTGAGCCAGAATTCAGAGTTGGCCTCTGATTTTGGACCTGCAGTTTCCCCTACACTGCACAGCAGCATCTGTAGTATCTCTTCCTGCTTTAAGTAGGCTAAGCATGGAGGAGGATGTATATGGGTTCTGTTCTGTTAACAGATAAGCATTTAATACAAAGACAAGGTCTGGAGTATTTTCTGTAACCCATACCACTGTTTGGCATTTGAGATGAAGGAAGATGAAACAGTAGACTATAAAGAAGAAACATCGTGCTAGAACATCTTAAGCAAATAAATTAGGGGTATGGCTCAGTGGTAGAATACTGCTCAGGATGCAGTGAACTTGCTTTGCTATAGTCAACTGTCTATATTTAATAAGCATACAACTAAATGGTGCTCCTTTTACTAAAAAAATCCCTCATAGGCTGGGTGTGGTTGCATGCAGCCCTAGTGCATGGGAGGCTGAGGATGGCCGTGAGTTCAAGCCCAGCCTGGCCTGCACAGTGAATCCAAGACCAGCCTGAACTACATAGCAAGACTGTGTCAAAAAAAAAAAAAAAAGAAAAAGAAAAAAGAAAAAAGAAAAAGAAAAAACAATTCTGACACATGAAGACTAATTCATGAGTTGCTAGGTGACTTCCTTCCCGCTGCTGAGGTGCCTCCTCTGTCCACCAGTTAGTTTCAGGGCCCTGCCCCTCCTCTGAGCTAATGCAGCATTTTGTACTTAGGTCATGGTATGTATCATAGCCTTCCTTTTATTATCATGAATTCTGCATGTGTTTTATCTTCCTTCCTTGATTTCAGGCATTCTAAGGACAGGGTTCACATTTTATCTTCACTTCCCCTCTCACCTCTTTATGTTCTGTGACTTTAAATATATTTGAAAATAGATGTTCTTGTAGATTATGTATTCTTTAGGTGAAAACCAGTCAGTGCCTGGAACCTATTACCTTGTTGCAGTAGGTCAGTGAGTTCACATGTACACACTTAACTCATTCAGCTTTGACATCTGCAAAAGCAAGAAAGAAAAGTTCTGAATGTGGGATGATTTCACCCTCAGTTCTCCCCAGTGTCCACCTGGAGTGGGTGTGAGATGAAGGGTTTGGATTTGCTCTTCTTTGTTTCTGCTGCCTTGTGCCTCTCATGAGCATCTTAGAATGCTGAGAATTCTGATGCTTAAAAGCAACCTTCAGTCTATGCAGCTCCTAAACAAACCAACTGAAAGGAAAAAAGAAAAAACTAACTGAGTTCTTAGTCCCCACACTTGGAAGGCTGAGGCAGCCACAAATTCAAGGCCAGCCTGGGAGTATATAAGACTCTGTCTCAAAAAATAACCAACCCAAAAAAATAAGCAGTAGCCACTCCTGTTGCTAAAGGAAGAATTAGCTGTGTTGACCTGTATGTGTTATTTAAGAGATGTGTAGTTGTGTAGTTTGCATCTTACTCTGTAAGTCTAGGGCTCACACCTGTGTGAAATGAAATTCCACTAGATCGATTAATTGTTTCTTATAAATGGGTGAATATGTGAGTGAGAGAGATTGAGAAACAAACTGAGGGCTAGGGATCTTGTCCTGTGGAATTTCATGACAAGAAGACAACATGTGGAGAAAAGTTAAAATGTTCAATATGAAGCCAAGGAAGACCGTAAAAGTGATCCAGGAGTATTAAATTAGCAGGCAAAGGGGAAAGAACTCTAAGGCGGGTTGCTCCCTTGGTCTGCCTGCTGTTTTAGCATAGCTCCTCAGCACCAGAACACCGTGCCTGGGCATCCCTGGGCACATCTCAACATCACCAACTGATGCTAATAACACGTGCCAAAAAATTCAAAGCTAAACAGAGTCTGCTGTTTTAGATGACATAGGAGTATGTAATATACTTTCAAAGATTTCCATTAAAATAATTTAATGAAGTGGGGCATGGTGGCACATCCTATAAATTCCAGCAGTTGTGAGGGTGAAGCAGGAGGATTGCTGTGAGTTCAAGGCCAACCTGGGCTACATAATGCATTCCAGGCCATCCTGGACTACACAGTGAGACCTTGTCTCAAAAACCTAAAATAAATAAATAAATAAATAAATAAATAAATAAATAGATTTAAAAAAAGCCTCTGAACTACAGGGTAAGACCCTGTCTCAAAAACCAAACAAACAGGACTGGGGATTTAGCTCAGCAGCATAAGCGCCTGCCTGCCAAGCGTGAGGTCATGAGTTCGATCTCTGGTACCAAAAAAACCCCCCCAAAACAAAAAAACCTTGGACGAGCTGGGTGTAGTGGCACACATTTATAATCCCAGCCTCTGCAGGCTGAGGCAGGAGTATCACTGCAAGTTAGAGGCCAGCCTAGGCTATATAGTGAGACCCTGTCTCTAAAAAAAAAACAAAAGTGATTTACTGTTGAACTGTTCCCACATTGTTTTGTCTCCTTGGCTAGAAGGCCACTTGCTCAGTGAGGCTGAGTGTGCCTGGTATTTCTCCGAGTCCTCTCTGGTCCATGCATAGCCATTCAGCCAACAGGTGGAGTCTGATGACCAGTCATTTTTAGGCGGGACATACATGGGCAGCCACAGGAATGTGAGCAGCCTGTACTTCCATGTCCTAAAACTGCTAGAACCTGGGCCATTGGAGGGAGAACAGGGGCAGGTGGGGCAGGGCACATGTACCTGGTCTCTAGCAGGTGTTCTTCTGCCTCCTCTTGCTTTTTTTTTTTTGGTATTTATTTTTTGTGGACACTGGGGATTGCACCCAAGGCCTTTGCACTGAGCTGCATTCCCAGACCTTTGCATTTAATTTTTATGAATTAATTGTGTAATTAGTACATGTATGTAGTGTGTAATGTTTACATTCCTTGTGTGGAGTTGGTGCATGTGCTCAACACATTTTAATTCTTTTTTTCATCTTCCATCCCTTCCTTTTCTCCTATCCTCCCTGATCCCCCTTCTCCTTTGAGAAAGATTTTTTGTTTTTCTTTTTTTGAGACAGTGATGAAATTACCCAGGCTGGGCTGACTTAGTGTCTCCTACCTCAGCCTCCCAGGGTCCTGGGGTTACAGGCACGTGCTACCACTCCCAGTTTAATTTTTTTCCTAATATGAACGAATGAGAACTAGAGCCAGACTTAGGGCCAAGATGACTCTCAAGTGACTTTCTCTTCCCGTTATTGCAGAATCCACCCCTATTCTTTGGCGTCTTAACAGCTACCACACCCTCTAGCACAGCTAAGAAAGTGCCCATCCCCCAGGGATCTCTTCCCTCATTCTCTGAAGACCTGTTACAGGAATTGATGAAGCCAGCCAAACCAAGAAAGGATAACAAAGTTCCATCACCAGTGTTCAGGGTTTTTAAAAAATTTTTTTTAATTTTAAAGATAGTAAAATCTGGGGTTTTGGGATTTAGCTCAGTGGCATAAGCACCTGCCTTGCAAGTGTGTGGTCGTGAGTTCGATCCCCTGTACCAAAAAAACCCCACAAAGATTAAAAAAACAAAGATAGTAAAATCCAACAAAACAAAACAAAGTTGATCAAAACAAAGCAGCAAAATTGATACAAAACTTCAAAGCACGATACTAGGAAAACAGTAGCTACCAACAATAGTTGTCCATTCCATCAGGAACAGCAAAATCAAACCAAAAACAAAACAGAATAAAACCAGCAAAACAGAATATTGAATAAAACAAAGCAAATAAAACAAAACAGAACAATACTGGGTTTCAAAGACAAGATAGAAGGAAATCTCATATTTGGTATATTGCATATGGTCATCCTTCCAAGAGATGCTCAGACCACTGGCCCCAGGCCCGCATAATCAACCACACAACACAAGCATTTAGTTGCTTTATGTACCTTAGTTGCTATCAACTCAGCCTGTCCTCGGAACCAGCCAGCGGTTGCTTACTGGGGGTAGAAGGGAGAGGGTGAGGGTGTTGATTCTCAGCCTGGGGGACAGGAGGCTCCCAGGAGGTGCTGACTTTTCTCTTCCTGGAAGCTTGTACGGCTTAGCAGGAAGGCTGGCTAGTTGGCTTCTTGCTGGTCCTCCAGCATGGCTGATTCCCAGGGGCACTGACTTTTCTCTTCCTCTCAGTGTTCAGTTTTTTATACAGTAGACTTGTTCACTTGTCAGTGATTTGGAATCCTTTTTTAAGACTTGAGTGTTATGCAGTATACCTCTTAATTACCTAATACAATCACCGTGACTGTGCATTTTTCTTTCTGGCTAGAGTTTTACTGTCTTCTGGACCGTGGCGTAATCATGTTAGGGCAGATGAGAGGGTGTGATAGGCAGTGGAGTGTGAGCCTCTGTGTTTTGTGGCCCAGCAGGTCTTGTCTTCCAGTGCCAAAGTCCATGTGATGAAAGTTGGGGTGTGGTATGACTGACATCCCACTTCCCCTCTCTGCGGACAAAGTTGTGCTAGATAGGGTCCTGTCATCCTGACAGAACTACATTTTGTTGCAGAAACAGTGTGAGGTGTAGTAAGATGTAGCTGCAGGGCTTCCCCCTGCTACCACACTTCAGTAAAGTTAGGGCTTTAAATTGTCTTTTATGAGCTGCTAACTTGAAAGCTTGATGTTATATCTATGGGAAGGTGCATTCATTATAAGTTTAATACTTTAAGCTTCTGGAACATGACTAATTCAAGCTTTGGAGACTGTTTTTTACCAGGGAAGAAGACTAATTTCAGTGCTTTGCTTATGCTTGTATTATCTTCAGGGTCCAGAGGTAGATTGTTTGTAGTGATAGTTTCTATTGATAAGGGATTAGACTCAGAATTTCCTGTGACTTCGCTGAGATATGTAGCCCAGGATAGAATCATCAGAGATCCTGGCACTCTCTGACCTGGAGACAGACTTGTCTCTGCCTCCAGCGTTTCAGAGCCAGGTTCCCAAGGTGCCTCTGTGTCTCTGACTGAGTTTCTTTTTCCTCTGAGACTGTCAGCCTGTTAGGATGCTAGCAGCTCCTGTTAATCTCCTTTATCCCTCAGGTTAATGCTGGGTCCCAGACAGTAGAGCGTGTTTCCTAGTGCCAGGCTGGGAGGTCCTGCTTTGGAACCCGAACCTTCAAGCCCACTCTTCTGTCCATTGCGCCAGCACCTGTCCCTTCACTTGTCAAGCACAGGGCACAGCACTGGGCACTGGGGAAGAAGGTGACAGGTGACCTGTGACTAAGAGGCAACAGTGAAAGCACTGTGACAACACATCAAATTGTGTCTCTCTGTAGTATCCCCAAGCAGAGGGTGCTAACACAGCCTAGAGAGGACCTCCTTAGCCCTTTTTTAATTTGGTTGGACCAATTGTTAGGTTTTAGTGCTTCAAACTGGAAGACTGTGTCTGATTTTTACAGAACTAAGCAGGATGGCATGAGGAACAGAAGGTAGTTCAGATTCTGGGCATAGTGGCACATGCCTGTAGTCCCAGCACTTGGTAGGCTGAGGCAGGAGGATTGCTGCAAGTTCAAGACCAGCCTGGGCTACAAAGTGAGCTCAATGCCAGCCTGAACTGCATAGTGAGACCCAGTCTCAAAAAACCAAAACCAAAACAAACAGAAAAACAAATCACTGAGCTACACCCCAGACAGCCTGTTTATCCCCCTCTCTCTGATGTTGTCGAGTCTCATTTTCCAGTTTCAATGCATTTTACAGTGGCTGCTGACCAGACTTTTGTTGACTATAGAATTTATGGCTTAAGCTCCTCAGGAGAGTCCAACCCTCCAGGGATCCCAAAGTTGGCCCTAAGCCCTGTTAAATCAGCATACACCAGATGCAAGGCCTGATCAAAATATGTGGTGAATTTTGTGGTTGTTTTTTGTTTTTGTGATACTGGGGCTTAAACCTATGGCTTCCATGCTGAGCTATGTCCCAGCACCTTTTTATTTGAGGCGGGGTCTTACTAAGTTGTTCAGGCTAGCTTCAACTTGCCCTCTTCTTGCCTCAGCGTCCCAGAGTGCTGGAATAACAATTGTATACCACCATGCCTGGCAGTGAATGTGTAAATTTTAAAAATTTATTGCTATTAATTTCCCTTAAAATATTCTGCCTCACTTCAAACACACTTATCCCATCATTCTTGCCACATCCCGAAGCAATTCTGGAAGTCCTGTTTCATGAACATCTTTATGAGTCATGGTCAAAAGTATGGCGAATGCTGTTGCTAAATACCATCCAGTGGTAAGGTGGGCTCCAAAATGCATCATGGTGATCCTCATCCCCTTTACCCACTAGGTCTGGCATCTGAAGACCTCTGGCCCTTCTCTAAAGTAAAAAAGACCATGAAAGGTCATTGTTTTGAGTCAGTTCAAGAAATTGAGGCAGCCACAATAGCACAACTAAAGATACTCATGAAAGAAGACTCCTAAAACTGCTTTAGAAAGTAACAACAGTGGGATAAGTGTGTTCCAAGCCAAGGAAGTATTTTGAGGGAGATTCATAGTAATTTGTCTTTTACTGCAATACTTCTTGTTTTTTGAGATGGGGGTCTCACTATGTAGTGTAGGCTGGTCTTGCACTCACTTATATAGACCAAGTTAGCCTCAAACTCATGGCAGTCCTCCTGCCTCAGCTTCCTGAGTGCTGGGATTACAGATGTATGCCACCACACCTGACTGCAGTACTTTTCTGGAAAGAAGTACTGGAAATTGAACTCAGGACCTTGCACTTGTGAGGAAGGTGCTACACCACTGAGCTATAGCTCCAGCCACACAATATCTTTTAAAACATTTAAAATTCACTGTATTTGTCAATCACACCTTGTGTGTTCTTCCTATTTCATCTATTAGTAAACTGAATCACAGAGGGCATGCGTACCAACGTCTGTGTTCCTGTCTTGATTGGGATATTCACATTGCCCCTAGTAAATGAGAAAGGGAAGGTCTCCCAACAGTTCCTCTATCCTGACAAAAAGAAAGCAGAGCCAAAGTGGATGCCTAATGCATTTAGTTATAGACAGTCAAGGACCTTCAGGAAAGGAAGGACATGTGACAGCTTCCTGGAAACAAGCAAACAAACTGAAAGGTTGAAGATGTCCAGGTGTGTAGGGAGAAGAGAGTTTTGACAGTGGGTTAGATTGTCTTTAGAGGAATCACCATTCTGACTAGGATCTTTCCTGTCCTTGTCTGTTTTGAAAGATTTTAAGAGAAAATTTTAAGTAAGACAGAACTTATAGCACCAACTTTAGCTCCTTAAAATGTCATAAACTTATGTGATCTTAGGAAATACCAGTTTCCACCTCACGTTTTACCTCTTATGATTTCATGTGCAGGGCTGGGGGTGTAGTCCCCCAGCTGGTTGAGCACTTGCCTAGCATCTTGAGGCTTTGCTTCAGTTCCCCAGGACCAAAAAAAATTTTTTTAAATAAATGAATAAATAAATAAATTCAAGTGCACCACCCTAAGTATTTCTTCTCCTTGCCTTCTCCTTGTATTAAGTTGTCTTACTGACCTCTTTTGGATTATCTTAATCTTTATGTTCAGTGAAACCTCCTGGTTGTGATTACTTCTGGATCATATCACCATTGGATTTGCCAAGAACTAAAAAATCAGTAGTACCTTTGTTAACAAATGTATCTGAATAAATTCTGCTAGTGTCCAGTGTGGAGATTCCTCAAAAAACTACAGCTACATGTCCCAGCTAGTCCTCTTCTTGTTATCTTTGCACGAGAATTAAAAGCATCATACCACAGCAATGTATGCACACCCATGTTTATAGCAGCACAATTTGTAATAGCAAAGTCTTCAAACAGTGCATATGCCCATCCACCAGTGAATGAATAAAGAAGATGTGGGGTTTTTATATAGTGGTGTTATGGTTTGTGTCTGAAATGCACCCCCAAGCCTCATATAGTCATGTGGATGTACATCTAGACTTTGTGACTGACTCATGGTCCAATGCTGGGATTGTAGGCATGGCCTACATACAATATAAGGGGCAGAAAGAGTCTTCTCTCTGTGCTCTTCTCTTTTTGCTCTTGTTGCTTTTGCTCTTTTCTGCCACGCTCTGCCATGTGCCACTCTGCCTTGGAGCCAGCCAAGTATGGACTGAAAACTCAACAAACTGTTAGCTAAATAAATCTGTCCTTCCTTAACTTCGGGTGATAGATATTTTGTCTCAGTGAGAGAGAAGTAACTAAGACAAGTGGAACACTATGCAGTCATAAAGGATAAACTTGAGACATTTCTAGGTAAATACATGCACCTTGAGACCATACTCTTAAATGAAATAAATTGGACACAACTGTGTCAATATTGCTTTTTTTTTGATGTGAGAAACTAAAAGTATAAAAAGGACCAAAATACATAATATATATAGGGAAATGGGAAGAAAGTATTCAAAATGAGAAGGGAAACAGAGAAAAGATGGCCTTAAATAAGGCCAGCAGATTGCTGTGGCTGCTGGTTTCAAACAGGAGCCTACAGAGAATTCTTTCTGTGGTCTGTTGGCCATTTCAGAACTTTGGAAATGGAATGGTCAATTCATCAAAAAGAAATAGCAGGTGAGTGTGGCAGACTTTCGGAGGCCAGCAGGAGAGAGACCCTGGCGCCTCGGGACCTGCACCATGTGGTTGACTCGGGGTGCCAGGAGAACAAGGAGCTCCTCCCCTCTCTGGGGGGTGGCTGTGAGTCTGCCGGCACTGGGGCTGAGAATCAAACATTTCATGTCATCCTGTCCCCCATCCCGTGTCCCCCTTCTCCCCCCTCTTAGCAAGTGGGAGCCAGTGAACTACACATCTTGTGAAAAGATTGGCTATGTTATTTAGTATGAGCTCCCTGTATGCAAAGATATGGACAACCATTTGAAAGAAAACAAGAGACAATATGACAGATAGTGAAGATCTCTGGTTGTCTAGCTTTGAAATTTATGCTTTCTTATGTCCTGTTCTGTTCTGTTTTGTTGTGTTTAATTTTACCCCCTTTTAAAATAAAATTTAAAAAAAAGAAACAGAGAAAAGGGTGAAAGAAAAGAAGGGACAAGAAAAAAAGAAAATAGAAGGAAAAAATGGAAACAAAACTTTTATTAATGAAGAGAAGAGGGGTTGGAGGGGGGGAGGGGAACAGAAATAAAAGAAGACTCAATAATCATGTAAGCTGGGCATGGTAGTGCATGCCTGTAATCCCAGCACTGGGGAGGCTGAAGCAGGAGGATCGTTGCAAGTTCCAGACCAGCCTGGACAGCATAGCAAGTCCCTGTCTCAAAAAGACCAAAAAAAAAAAA
>PVJX010006442.1:0-32547 GCA_004027295.1 Dolichotis patagonum | reverse complement strand
ATCTGAGAGGCTGGGTTTCTCAGGAAAACCTTGTCTCTTTGCTTTCTTTTATTCCTGTAAATTCTTCTGAGCCCCATCCATGTGATTCGTTTCCTTTTTCCCCAGCCTCGCTCTGCTGGCCTGGTGCTTTCCCTCCCATTGTTCCTCCAGGCGTTCACCTAGGTTGCCTATGCGTCCTGGAGTCAGCCCATCAGTGCCCACCCGTCCTCCAGCAGTGTCTAGGTCGCTGGGTGCCTGGGTTCAGTGTGGGTTCTTGGCTGCAGGCTCCCCACACCCATGTGTAACCCTGCCAGCTTTCTCAGGTCCTCTCTCCTCCACTCAAAGAAACACCACCATCTCTCAGGCCCACTTGTCAGCTAGTGGAAATGGATCACACAGCTTCACACATCCTTCGCTACTTACATCTGTGGAGTCTGTGTGTAACAAAGGGCGGGTGTGGCATTTTCAGATCTGTTTGTGCCCTGTACTGGTGTTGTGATTGTAGCATTTATTAACTAACATACAGGTAGGCAAGGAGTGAGAGGAGAGGATGGTTCTGTGAAAATGAAGGTGAATCCTTCGGGAGGGTGAATGCCTAAAAGGACAGGAAGTTTGATCTCTGCTTAGGTACAACAGTCAGGCTGGAGGTAGAGAGGTCCTAACAGTCTGGAGGGATCCTCTATTTCCTGCTTCATAACTGCTGGGGTTCTTTTTTTTTTTTTTCGAGACAGGGTCTCACTACATAGATCAGGCCGACTTTGAATTTACTGTGTAGGCCAGGCTGGTCTCAAGCTCGTGACAATCCTCCTGTCTCAGCCTCCCAAGTGCTGGGATTACAGGTGTGTGCCACTATACCCTGTGGGAGTCTCCTTTAGGTACCCTGGCAATTGTGGCAGATGTGGCTAGGTGTTTTGTGCAATAATGGCATTGAACTGTAACCAGCAGAGGAAATCATCTTGGCCCTACTTGGTGGCTTTCAAAATTTCATTTATTGCTGGGCATGGTGGCGCACACCTATAATCCCAGCACTCAGAAAGCTGAGGCAGGAGGATTGTCATGAGTTCAAGAACAGCCTGGGTTACATAGTGAGTTCAAGGTCAGCCTGAACTACACAGTGTGACTCATCTCCAAAAAAATTCATTTATTTAAAGAAAAAAGCGAGATATGGTGGTACACGCCTGTGATCCCAGCTGAGACAGGATTGCCATGAGTTCAAGACCAGCCTGAGCTACGTAGTGAGACCCTGTCTCAAAAAACCAAAATTATTATTATTATGCATGCCAAATGATAGTAGGCTTGGACTTTGGCGGCAGAGTAGTAACCATAAGTCACAATAAACATATCTTTATTACTTGAGTTGTCAGTTATAGATGCCGTGCATGGATTCTGTTACTGACGGTGAGGACACCAGTGTTCTCGTCCACCTCCTGCCTTCCCTGTCTCTGCCCAAGTCCTTCAGCAGTGACCTTCTGCATGGATGAGGTGAGGCAGGAAGCCCTCACTTTCTCCCTCCTCTAAGTGTCTTGAGCCTCACTGCCAGTCTTTTTTTCCTCCCATCTTTCCAGTCACCCCTCAGGTGTCCCTTTGTAGATTACTTGCATTAGCTCCCT
This sequence comes from Dolichotis patagonum, assembly GCA_004027295.1. Lineage (NCBI taxonomy): Eukaryota > Metazoa > Chordata > Mammalia > Rodentia > Caviidae > Dolichotis > Dolichotis patagonum. Next base: position 30,958 of record PVJX010006442.1, on the reverse strand, counting down.
GTTTTTGACAGTTTTTCCACTGTTTTGGGTCTGGAATTTGAGTTGTGTTCTACTTTTGTTGAAAATGGAGTTTGTATTTTATTTCTCCTTGCATTTAGAACATATTTGGATGGCTTTGAAAACACTGACCTTTTTTTTGGAAAGTGAGAAAGACAGTGAAAGATGTCTGAGCAGCCGCAGTCCCAAAAGGACACAAAACTGTGAAGCCCTGAGATCTGAAGAGGGGCGCAAGGAAGAGCACAGGAAAGAAAACAGGGCAGTGACTGTGAGCCACACACACACCGCGGTGGCAGTGATGGAGATGGGGTGGTCACCACACCCCACCCCGACCTCTGAACCAGCGTTCATGGGGATAAAGCCCTTGGGCCAGGGGGCTGAGAGAACTGAGGCCCAGTTTAGCCCCTAGTCTCCAGAGCTGAGGAATGGGGCCAGAGAGAGACGCGCAGTGCTAAAACCTAGATCCAGCGCTCAGTGCCGCTCCTGAGATCCCTGACACAGAGTCTTACTGGCTTTTACTCCTATACAAAACGAAGTTACAGAATTAAGTACACAAAGTACTTGGCACATGGAGAATACTCAGCAAGTATTATTTTCCACCCAAGTGGTTGGTTACACCAAAGGAATAAGCACAAATAACCAAGTCTCTTTCTTTTTCAAATCCCGGTAGAACAGTCTTAGCGTAGTGTGCTGTCTCCACTGTTCCTACCTTAATAGAGCAGCAGCACTGGGTGCATTCCCACCTCTGTGCAGCCAGCACCACCGTGCATCATCACAGTTTCATGTTAGAAAGCGGAACCTGTTCACAACCCTCTCCCCAGCCCCTGGCCGCCAGCATTCTGCTTTCTGTCTGTATCAGTTTGCCTGCTGTGTGCTTCATGTAAGAGTGATCCTTTAACATTTTTTTTTTTTTTTTTTGTACCAGGAAGTGAACCAGGACCTTGCGCTTGCCAGGCAGGTGCTTACTACTGAGCTATATCCCCAGCTATAAGAGGGATCCTACCGTAATTGTCACTGTGTATGACTTGCAGCCTAGTGTCCTCACGGTTCATCTGTGCCCTCGCACGTGCCAGAATTTCCTTGTTTTTCAGTCTGAGGACTGCTCCATATGTGCATATGCCATTGTTTACCCAGTCATCCAGCAGTGGCCCCTGAGTCCCTCCTACGGTTTTGCTCTTGTGGGCTCGGTGTGCTGGTAGTTTCCCAGCACCTTATGTCCCTTCTGTTGGATGTGTCCTCAGAAGTGGACTTGCTGAGCCCTACAATGATTCCCTTTGTAATTTCTCGAGGAACTAACTGCACACAGTTTGTACACCTAAAGGACTGCATCTTGACAGAAAAGTGGAAGCTATGAAGTCCCCTGGGGAGTAGTTTTAAAACTAGTTTTGTGTGAAATTTTAAATTATGTAGATACGAGACTCTCGACATCAAATTTCCATTTGCCATAGGTGAGTAGTGGAGATTGTATGAAATGTAGGACTCTTCATGAGGGTAAACAAAAGTGGTTACTAAGGCTCAGCCTGAGCATGTGTGAGGGGGTACACCTGCCTTAACACTCCTCCCAACATCAAAGAGAACGTCCTGGTCACAGCTGCCAGCTTTTTCCTTCCACTTACTGTGGACAAAATAGGAAGCACCTGTAACTGGTGCGGGGGACACACCTGTAATGCCAGCACTCAGGAGACTGAGGCAGGAGGATCGCCACAAGTTCACGTCTGGTCCACGTGCCAGAAAACTTCATGGGTCAAATGCACACATGCACAGGGTCTTCACTGATGACAGAGGAGATGGACACTGCGCTCTGCTACTCCAGTGGTTCTTAGCTGCAGTCTGTTTGCTCCCAGGAGATGTTTGGCATTATCTGGGTATCGTGGTTTGTCATCGGTGAGAGGTGCTACTGGCATCTCATACACGGAGACCAGAGGCATGCCACAGTGCATAAGACAGCCCAACAGAGTTTACACCCCGTGTTGCCACTGCCCTGCTGAGAAGCCCTAAAGCCTGTCCTAAGCTCCCTCTCATGTAAAGCTGCCATCCCAGCCAGACCAGGAGCCCCATCCTGCCTGCATCAGCAGGAACTCTTCCACCCGAATCCTTCTCCCCACTTGTGCGAGGTTGGAGCCCACCTGCAGTTGTCACACAGTCCTGTAAGATGCCCTGCCTTCTCCAGCCATCCTCTGACCTCCAGGGGACAAGCCCAATAATTGGGCATTTAGCTGGCCATGGAAAGTGGAACTTGCTGTCTTCCCATTTTGACTAAAGTACTGTAGAGCCCATGTCGATAGGATTTGATTTGAAATATGAGGGCCAACGTAATGCCAGTTAGTACTGATGACGGTGAAATTAGTGATGAAAACCATCATGACCTGCATAGGACCCAGCATGGGCAGGGTCAGCCAAGGTGTTTTCCACACAAGTTCCCCAGCCAGCCTCTGCCACAGTCCTAGGGGAGGCAGAAACAGCGAAAGGAGTGTTTCTCCACAGTGCCCTGCAGACAGATGGCAGAGCTCCAAATTTTCGCTAAACCTGAGTGCAGCCAGGTACCTCTGCTGGTGCTGGCAGAAGACATTCTGGCTGTGATACTCAGGGACCAGGAGGGACCCCTCATCACCTCACTGGACAGGTGGCTATGCCAGGGCCTTCAGGGTCTAAATTGTAAATCAGAGCTCAGTGTCACATCTGACCACTTTGCAGCTGCAGGAACAGGGGAGCACGCAGGCTTGACCCTGACCCCTGCAGCTGCTCTGCCCTCCCTCTGTCTAATTCCCTGCAGGTCCACTACATCCTCCAGGAGGTGGTGATGGGCGGGATGGTGCTAGAAACCAATATGAATGAGATTGTGGCCCAGATGGAAGCTCAGAGCCGGCTAGAGAAGTCGGAGGTGAGTTTGGGGCCACGTGCTTGATCTGCTAGGCAGACGCCCTGGGCAGGAGGGGGGTGTGGCACCTTTGGAGGTGGTGTCCGCTCACCGTCTTTCTTCCTAGAGTCCGTCAGAGCTGGATGATTTGCAGGTCACCTCTGCCGGTTAAGCAGAGGGCACACGGCTCTGGCTTGCGGAGCTGTGGCTGCTGTTTGTGGTTCCTAACTCCTCCTCTGAAGGCGGCACACTCCTTGGAGGGACCTGGAGTCCCGTCCCCATTTCCTAGTGGTTTTCAAGTTTGTCTGCTATGTGAGTCTGCTGTCCCAGGCAGCCATTTCTTGTTATCTTTCAGCCCTTGGTTGCCAGTTTTCTTACTTCTGGTTAGGCTTGAAAAAGCTGGCATCGTCTCATCGGGCCAGGCTTACACAGAACAAGCACAGCCCACCCTCTCGTGGTGCTGGGCTGATCCAGAAGCTCTCAGGAGAGTTGGTCCCCTAAGACCTTGCAGTCCCTCAGCCATACCAGCGAGCAGTGATGACAGGTACATGCCTCCACAAGTGCAGAAGGAGCAGAACAGATTACCTCCTGACTGTCTGAGTGTCTTAAGTTTCTTTGCTCTGGGTAACGGAACCAGGTCTCGGGACTCTTCTTTCTGTGAGGACGGGCAGGCTGCTGAGGAAGCTTTTCCAGACCACAGCTCTTGGGCAGCTCGAGTTCCTTCAGAAGGGCGGGCTGGGGAGCTTCTGGGGATTAGGAGTGAGTCAGAGGCCTGGGGTTTGGAAGCAGAGGAAGCAGACATCCTGGGTGAGGGTGGGACAGAGTCAGTGTCCTGCAAGCAGTCAGTCAGGAAAAAATGATTTTGACAGAGTCTATTCACTCTTGCTCTCTGTCCACTCTGCGAGTGAACATGGGGGCAGGACATGGACCTCTGTGCCCTGCCATGTGACATTTCCAAAGCCAGCCTTTTCCATCCTGTGTTAGTTGGCAAGCAGTTGCCCTAAAGCTGTGATGTTCCTTTTCCTTTTCAGAATTTCCCCGTGACGTTGCACTTGTCTGCAAGATAGTCTCTTGAGGAAAGGGTTTGGTTTTGTTTGGTTTCATAACCAGAAAAGTACCCTTGATCCCTCTTCTGACTTGGATAAACCATCTCAGGTTATTTCAACCAGCACGTACTGGGCGCCTTCCATGGGCCACGCACCGTTGGTCGCTGGGACTCTGAAGCTATGTGACACATGACGCAAGCCCGCCTGTGAGGAGCTTGTAGTCTGACCGGAGTGTGGGCTGTGGACCACATGCTGAAGCCCACTATCCTAGACGTTGTTTTGTTGGCTACCTTTGAGGAACAAGGAGGAAAAATTAAAAGTCGTGTGTGTCTGTTTGGAATTGTTCTCAGTCTCCTTCATCTGTTGTGTGTTTTGTTTGTGAAGCCTCAGCAGCAGACTCGGAGAGCGTGTCTCCTACTCACCTCTCCTTTCTCCTTAGGGCGGCCTTTCTGCAGCCCCTGCACGGGCTGTGTCTGCGGTAAAAAACATCAACCTGCCTGAGATCCCGAGGAACATCAACATCGGCGACCTGAACATCAAAGTCCCCAACCTGTCTCAGTTTGTCTGAAGGCGAGGCTTGGGCTAAACTGAAGTCTTTTAGGACAAGAAAAGCCAGGCAAGCCGGAAGCAGAATCTGTTGGCGCCTTAGAAGAGTCAGGCCTTGGCCCGGTACCTGTGCGTGGGAGGAGTGGACCAGGCTTCCATGCACCTCTGCCAGCGGGGAGTCTGTGCCACACCACCTGCACCTTAACTCTCATGCTCGTCGCGCTCTGTCTCTGTCTCTCTGCTTCCCCCATGGACTAAGCTCTTTTCTGACTCCTCCTCAGCATCAGAGCTCCTGAGGTCCAGGGGGAGGAGGCAGCCCTTCTGTGTGTGTAAGTGAGTGGGATTCATGAGGTCTGCAATCACCTGTTGGCCATGCTGAGGCCCTTTTACCCAGAATCCATTTGTGTATGCAAGCGCTTTGGTTGCCACCTCCCGCAGAGGACATTTTCCCCTTCCCCATAATCCTGGCTCAGGCCTCCCAGGTGTTTGTGTGCAGGAGGAATCCACAGCATAAGCCCAGCGCACAGTGCCACACTCCACACCTTGCCAGAGAGGTCCTCCTGGGGAGAAAGAGATCTGTGTCTGTAGGGTTTAAGAATACATTCCCCTCCTGGGAGCAGAGGCTCAGTTGCTGTGTCATGAATGAGGAGTCCCCACACCAGGTGGGAATGCACTGCCACCAGTCCCGGGTTTAGAGCACAAGAGCCTGAGCAGGGGCCTCCATGCAGCTCCTGGACCTTCAGGGCACCAGCTGCATCCTCCCTGGCCTGGGCTCTGAGCACATCCAGTTCCTTCAGGGACCTAGCAGGCTCTGGAGACCTGGAACTGTTCAGATGGGGTGAGACGCCTTCTTCCTGTGGCTAACGTGGAGCTGGGACTGCCACCACACTCAGACTCTTGCTGCACACGGTCTTGTAGGCCAGGGCTCAGGGATCGGCTCGTGCTGCTTCGCACACTGGCTCCTCAGGCCCCCTGATGAGTGGCAGAGCAGGTGCCATGTGCAGGGTCCACGGAGTGGGCAGTTTTGAGCAGTGCTTCCTGTGGTTTGTGTCCGTTGCTCTCCGTAGCTTCTCGTCACTGCTCTGCTAGGTGACCAGTTTCTGGGCAGGTGACAATAGGCAGCCTCATGTGGGAGGAAGGGGAAGGTAAATAGCCTTTGACACCAGATTTCCTCATTTGAAGGAGTTGATTTTTTGGGGGTTTTTTGTGACAGGATCTCGCTATGTAGTGCAGGCTGGCCTTGAACTCACAGCAACCCTTTTGCCTCAGCCCCCGAGTACTGAGATCACAGGTGTGTGCACCACTTTTTTTGAGGGGGGTAGACATTTCAGCCCATTGAAGTAGTAATAAAACTAGTAGAAAAAAAAAGCAATGTTTACTTTGCATCTTCTGTGAGATCCTCTGATGCCTTAAGGCAGACATTCGCCCATTTTGCAGATGAAGATAGTAAACTCTGAAGAGTAGTTCAGAAGCAGTGTAACCTGCTCTTGCTGCTCACAAAGCTTTTTTCCCATATGTTTAAGATACCTTCTCTCAGTTTTATCTCCTTTTTTATAGATTAGGAGACAGGCTCAAAGAGATCTAATAGCTGATCAAAAACTCATGAAAACAGGCCTGATTTTCTAAGGTAGCTGGTGAGCACACCCAAGATAAGAGGTGAAGGGTCCCCCACATCCCTCCACCTAACTACTGAAGCACAGAGTGCTACCTTTTAGTTGAGGGTCACGGAGTGAGAACCGAGTCACTGTTCCTGTGGCGGCTGCACGTGTGCTGCCACACAGTTGTAACTAGGTTTCCTGAGAGTCCTGGTGCGCAGCTGGAAGCCCGTGCTCTCCGAAACCATTAACTGGCCCCCTGGATGTCAAAAGTGAACATACAGACACCGCCCCTCACTGTCCCTGCAGGTGGCAGAAGGCTTCACACTGGCTTTTCACTTGGAGAACTCAGTCCCCCTGGACAAGCCACAGTATTCCTTCATTACCCGCTTGAAATTTCCTGCAAATCCAGCCAGGCTTTTTAGCTGCTGTGCCCATCAGCATCTTTCTTTTTCTCTTTCAGTGAATAGAGGAAGTCCTCATGGCCTCTTTTGGAGAAGGGCACAGCTTTTGCTGCTGGGCAGTCGGTAGTGAACGTAGGGCTGGGTTTGGATTTCCTCCGGTCGGCCCTGGCTCCAGGGTTTGCACAGGGTTTCCCAGGTGGTGTTGAACACTGGATGTTCAGCAAGCACTGCCGCTACCCAGCATCTGACCTCTGTCCTATCACACTGTTTCTAGGTGCCTAGTAAGGCCCAGCTCAAAGGGCGCTGCTTCCTCCCATTGTTGTGAGCATCTGAGATGCTCTGCGTGTTGGGACAGGGGTGCCCAACAGGCAGCCAGTCAGCGAGTGGCTGAGACATGTGGAGTATCTAAAGGATGGTGACCCACTTCCCACCCTGTGTGGCTCCACCATGCATCTTCCTTCCTGCAGCATGGCCATGGTGTGTGTGCCACACTGAGGATCTCTCGAGTCCCTGCAAGTCCTTATGTTCCCCCTCTGCCACATGCACAGCCAACCCTCCTTGGCCTCTGCTTCCACCTCCACCACCACAGATGCAGCTTAGTGATGCTCTATATGACACCAGCTTCACTAGAAGAGGAGCCAGGGACACAACAGGACCAGGTTACTGGCTAAACCTGGGCCTGTGGCCCAGACTTTGGTAGAGGGCAGCCTTAGAATGTCCATCTGGGCATGGCTTCCCAGCTAAGATGCACCACTAGAGCCGGGAAGTGTGAGAAGGCCAGAGGGCTCTGATCGGCCTGAATCCCAGGCCACTGACGAGCACATGGCCCTCTCAAGCTTAAGGCTTCTGCCCTCTTGGTAGCCCTGAAGGACTACATGTAGAACGAGTGGACCTAGTGCACAAGTGGACTGGTGACAATGGCCCTTTAGCAGGTAATTCCAGGCAAATGATGATTCCTTTCCAAAAGACTTGAAATTCTTTCCTATTTCAGTTTTTCCTTTAAAAAAAAAAAAAGGAAAAGAGACACACTCATGAGGTTCACGTTCTAAGAAAACACTAGACTGTTGGGCAAGATCCTGGTAGCCACAAGGGTTTCTAAACCTAAGCTCCTGGGTCTTTGTTACCAGAAGTGAGAGCAGTGTCCTGAGAGCGAGTCACATTCCAGCCAGCTGTGGCAGCTGGCCTCAGCCCAAGGGCCATGCCATCCTCTCCAGGGAGCAGGGGCCTCACCCAGCACCCCAGTGTCAGCACTGCCTGGCCTGCCCGTGTGTTCGGGTTTTTGAGTTGTGGTCTGATTCCCACTTGCAGGATGTGAGCCCTGTGGAGGGCTCATCTCATCCAGTGCTCATCCTCGCTCCCACCAATAGCACCAGCCTGCTGCGTAAGGCTCAGCACGTGAGGACGGAGGCAGAGGTAGCGCCTTCTTAGTCTCTCATAGCCTATGCTCTCCGGCCCTGCGCTCAGCACCTTGGGAACCAAGGATAATGGCTTGGGAGCAGGAGGTGGGGAGGCCCAGTGGTGGCCATGGAGAAAAGGAGGGGAGGAAGGCAGAGTGAACTAGGGTCAAAGGTGACAAAGTGGCTGGAAGGGTGCTTCCAGTAGAGGCGCAGCCCAGAGGGGAGGGATCCATTTTGGATGTGCATGTGTTAGCCTCAGTTACCTAAATATCCAGGGCAGATATGAGTCAGCATCCAGGTCAGTTCCAGAGGAAATGCCTGTCTATCCCAGATGCTGGGGGCATGGTGGTGAGTGCTACAACCAGGGGTCCTGTGGGCAGGGGAGAGAGAAACGTGCACTTACCTATGGTGGGGGCGGGAAGAGATGACCCTTATAGGCTTGCAGCCGCTCTGCCAAACCCCTAAGCAAGCAGCGAGGTCCAGTGGCAGCAGGGTCTGCCATGGAGATGCCAGGCAGGAGTGTGGCGGGCCACCAGCCAGCTGCGCACATAGCCAGAAGCTGCCGGGGATGAGCCCCAGCTGCTGCAGTGCCAGGCGCTCCACAGACGGAATGGGAACTGAGGAAGCAGATGACTACGTCCACTGCAGTCCCAGGAAGTGGTAAGAAGGCCACATCTGTTGCTCAAGAGAAATGAGGGCAGCCAAGGAAGAGTGGGGACACTGGGCCCTGGCCTGGGCCCTGGTCCGGTTCCCTCAGTGGCATCCCATGGCCAGGGGCACTGTGCGGTGCTCTAGGGGAGGTGGCAAAGGCCTGCAGAAGTGAAACTTCCTGTCCAGTAAGAGGGTTCCTGGTCAGAAGAGCAGGACTGTGACTGGTAAAACCACACGTGTGGGGCAGGGGGAGGGGACCTTGGAACTTCTTTCCCCCATAGTGGAAGGACCCATGTGATGAGGTGGGACCGAGCAGAGCTGGATGAGGGGATCCCACAGGGACTCCAAGCAAATCTTCCAGTGCTGCTCAGGGCTGTCTCTGCATACCCCAGCTTTCCAGGCCTGGGCCGAGGCAGGCCATTGCCCGCTGCAAGCCTGTGAGCTAGTGGTCCAGCTAAGTGATGGGAAGGAATCCAGGGGCTGTTTTCAGAGATGTGCCCAGCAGCCCCCAAACCAAGCTGAGGGTCCCAGTGCAGATCCTTCCTGAGTTAAGATGAGGTTATTTCCCAATCAAGCTATTCTAACTTGAAAATGTGCAGAAATACAGAACATCCTGGTGCCCAGCAGAGGCACGCTGTTTTCCCCACACTGTTACTCCAGCGATTGACCCGAGCGCTCGCCACCACAGCCTGACAGAGGATCCTGCTGCGTGTCACTGGCTCGGGGAACCAAGGTGGGAGTACAGTTCCTACTGACTGCCCTGCACCATGGTAAAATAAAAAGATCTCATGCCTGGGCTGTCTGTTTCCCAAACTGCACCAACCAGGTGCTGACCAGTCAGGGCAGAGGGACCAGGCTTGGGGCTCTGGGCTCAGTGTGCCACCTCCTCCTCAGGCACAGTGCAAGAGGGGACAGCAGCCTTCCCACACCTCCAGCCCTTCGAGGCTGGTGGCAAACTGGCACCAAGAGAGAGCCACAACACTAGCACCGTTCCACTGCCCCTCAACAGCTGGAGAAGAAGATGCCCTCCTGGTGTCTCTCAGGTGCAGGACCCTGGGCACCTGCCACACTTCTCTTGGTGCCTCCCGAGCCCCAAGCAGCAGCATGTGGGCCTGGGAAGGGCCTTGTTCCTGTTAGAGAAGCACTCTACACCAGAGTCAGCTAGGATTTGCACTGCCAGGCAATACCAGCTTTTCTAGACCTTGCTCTGAAGGGCTGGGCAGTATGGCTAGACACTTTCAGGCCACCACTGCCTGCACCTGTCACCCACAGGAAGCAGCTCCCACCCTGTCCTGGGGTCACCAGTGTAGGGCAAGTGTTTCCTGCCACGATCCCCTCCCCTCCTAGGTGCTCCTGCCCTTTCCCATGCCTGGGCCCTAGGAGCTGCCACCCAGCCTGGTGGCCGTTTAAGGTACACAGTGACAAGGGTGGCAAAGGAATCCTAAGACTCCAAACTCTGCCCAACAGACAAGAGTTCTAGGGACATTGCCCGGCATCCCAGCCTGAGACTGGCACACGGGGCACCTGCAGCGGGACATTCCTGCCAGCCCTGCCCCGAGCCCCTGAGCCCCAGGCTACCACCCATTCTTGTTATGTCACCCAGAGAAGCCACAGGCTCCAGGCCAGGCACTGTCTGGGTCATATAGTTCCCCAGGCCTGTGGGTCCTCATGAGTGGCCCTTGCTTGTCCCTGATCAGTGACCAGGTGTCCCAGTTCCTATCTTCTCATCCCATCTTAAGCCCAAGCCTGGGTTCTGCCTGACATCTCACCACCCTATGGCAGTTAAAGCCTTCTGAGAAGCCTCACAGTGAAGCCTCCCGGCCTTCAACCCCCAACACCTGCTGCTGGCCCTGCGGGGACCCAGTGAGGAGCCCCTTTTTGGCTCATACCAGACCAGGATGGGACTGTGTGGATGGTGAGTGATAGGTGTGGAGGACATTCTAGGCTCAGGGTCGGCAGGACTGTAGGGTTGTTGCTGAGCATGGAGTGTGGTGCAGAGAGGACAGGCGGGAGAGATAAGGTGACCTGAATAACAGAGCCCTGGTCTGAGCCAAGGGCCGTGGTGATGTGATAGAAATTCCTGGCCTGCTAGATGTCCAAATTGCCAAGTTTATGTTCTCTAAAATCAAAGAATAAATTCAAGGAATAAGGGAAATTAAGAGTAGGAAGAATTTATTGAAAGAAAGAAAGCTTCTGTCCCAGAGGGACAGAGGGGACTTGGAAAGTGGATTGCCCACTGCCACCACTTCTCAAGGGTGTTTACTGAGCAAATCCACAAGATTAGGTGGGTTTAAGGTGGGACAAAACTATAGCCAACCAATAAGATTACAAGTACAGTCACTTAGGTAATATTGATCCAATGAGAAGTCATAAGGTGAGTGTGAGATGGGACGAAACTATGGTGAGCCTATAAGATCACAAGGACAGTGGCTGAGAATACTGACTAAATGGGAATCAAATTGTGAAACAAGTCGCATAGCAAGCACACATATGGGGCAGACAAGATTTTTCCTTAAGGAAGGGATGGATTAAAGAGGTTTGGTACCCACCCCAAAGTGATTGGTGCCTTTTTAGAACATCACTCACTGCTCCTCACCCCTCAGGGAAGTGTATGGGTGTAGTGGATCCTCCTTCCCTGAAGCCTGGCCTTCAGTGAGTTCCCCTGCAGCCACAGTCGTCTTCTGCACTGACCTTCCCAGGGCCTCAGCCCTGACTGCCTACAATATTTTTAAATAACTTAGCTGGGAGGAGCAGATGGGGGTTCACCCTGAGTATGGGGAGCAGAATAGGAAGTCAGCGTGGCTAGGTGTGTCTGTGCAGGGGGACATAAGGGGGAAGGGGTAGGCGGGCAGGTGCACATACCAGAGGAGCCAGGGAAGCCAGAGAACTCAGCCAGGCATGGTGGCACACGCCTGTAACCCCAGCACTCAGGAGACTGAGGCAGGAGGATCAGCGAGAGTTGAAGACCGGTTTGGACTACATAGTGAGTTCAAGACCAGCCTGAGCTACATAGTGAGCCTGTCTCAAAACCAAAACAAAACAAAACAAAACAAAACAAATGGTCTGAGGCCAGTTTTGGAAAGGCTCAGACTAGTTGAATGCATTCTGGGGCTGTGGACTGGAGTCTGCAGGCCCTGGGAAAGGAAGGGTAAGAGGTGGGGCCCTCGGGAAGAGGGTGCCCCAGGGAAGGGTGGCAGAGATCCTTACTAAGTCTAGTGCATTTAACTGGTCCCTGAGCTCCTGGAATAATCACAAACCAAGTGCCAGTGGGGGACTCTGGCCTAGGATCAGGGCTAGCTGGGCGATGGCACCAGGGACAGCAGGCTGGGACAGTGTGTGCAAGCCCCTCCCACTGTCTCCAGCCTGCATGCATTGTAGCCCCTGTCAGGAGGATTACATTCCCTGCACCTTGGTCACCAGGTACGCCTATGACTTTGCTTTGTAGTCACACAGTCGATGCATTTCAGGGTTCCGAAGCAGCTTCGAATCAGGCAGGATGAATGTTTTATACCAGTGGGGGTAAATCTGTGGCACACTTGTTGTTTTTCTTTTAAAACCAAAGAGGTTCATATATTGAAGCAGTGTTAGAGGCAGCTGAGTTAGTTAGAAAAATCATAGTCAGACTGGGCTGGGCCATCGAAGGGGCCAGTGCAGAAGACCAGATTCCTAGTAACCTTGGAGAACAGACACCTTCCACTGTGGGCCAGATCTCAAGACAAAAGACAAAACAAATGCAAGCACACCCTAAGCATAGACATCAGGGATTGATACTCTAAATAGGTAAGGGTCGCCTTGTGGAAGCCAAGAGTCACCATCCCAGCCCCCTGCATGCAGGAAGAGTCGCTGCTCTGTAAGAAGGCCTGCTTGCTGCCTGACTTCCCCACTCCTGATTTGGTCAGTTTTACCTGAACTGTTAATCCTATTGGTTGACCTTAGTTCTGTCCCACCTCATATCTGCCCGCCTTTCGAGTTCCCATTTTCTCCTACTTTGGAACCACCTTGCTTCGTGGTTTCTGCTTTATAAAAGTCCCTAGGAAAGACAAAGTCTCGGGGCCCCTCCTGTCTCTCTTCAGACAGAAGCTTTCTTTCTCTCAATAAATATATTCTACTCTTAACCTCCGTTGTTCCTAAAATTCATTCTTCTATTTTAGAGAACAGGGACTCACTGGACGTCTAGTGGGCTGGGAGTCTCTTTCTCCTCTACCAGCAGGATATAAAGAGCAGCCCCTGGAACTGCCCCTCCCTTGTAGCTATAGCCTCTTATTCTGGTGCAGATAAGATTGGCAACTATGTCCTCTTGTTCTCACAGGACTCTCAAGGCTCTGTCTTCTTTCAAGGCTAATTTATTAATTGCTTTGTCTTGCTTTTTTACCCCTCTTCCCACCCCTCCTCAGTCAAATGTAAAAATCGAACCTCCCAGAGAGAATGGCTACTATCAAGAAATCAACCAATAACAAATGCTGCAGGGCTGTGGGGAAAAAAGGAACCCTTCTCCACTGTTGGGAATGCAGACTGGTGCAACCACTCTGGAAATCAGTGTGGAGATTCCTCAAAAAACTAGGACTAGAGGTCCCATTCAACCCAGCTATTTCCCTTCTCAGGAATTAAAACATCATACCACAGTGATATATGTGCACCCAGTTTATAGCAGTGTAGTTTATAATAGCCAGATCTTGGAAACAAGCTAAATGCCCATGGACTGAAGGATGGATAAAAAAAGACATGATAAAAAAAAAGATATATTTTTATACAATGGAGCACTACTTGAAAGAGTTTTCTGACGCAATAGAGAAGCAAAAGTACAAAAAGAAAAGGTTTATTGAGGTGAGGCCATGGAAAGGAACACACAACCCATGGCGGCTGGGCCCTCTCCTTCAACCAGAATATGGGGGGTATGGGACATATGTAACCTTTGAGCTGGGGTGGTGCTAAGGCAAGCATTGATGACGTTTGAGGAGCTAATTGGAATTTTCTTCGAGCGCGAACAGGAAGGGGAGTTGCAATTAGGGCTAAGGAAGAAGCAGGAAATGGTAGGCAGTCCCGCTTTGGCCTTCCTGCACGTTAGACCACTGCCATAATTGTACAGTAATTTATACTAGGGCAAGAACCTTTCACTACTCAGCCATAAGGAATGACAAACTGGACACTTTTAGGTAAATGGATACACCTTGAGAACATACCGAAAGCTTTTTGCCCTAGTATAAATTACTGTACAATTATGGCGGTGGTCTAACATGGTGGACGGCCAAAGGGAAAATGCTTATCACTTCCTCCTTCTTCTTTAGCCCTAATTGCAACTTTCTTTCCTGTTTGCACGCAAAGAAAATTCAAATCAGTTCCTCACACGTCATCAGTGTCCACCCCATATGCCACTTCCAATCAGAGGTCATATAACCCTCTGCCCCTCTGTATCCAGTTGAAGGAGGCAGCCCAACTGCCATGGGTTGTGTGCTCCTTCCCACTTCCTCAGTAAACCTGTTATCTTTTTTGTACTTTTTGCTTCTCTATTGCGCCAGGAAACTAACACATATTCATTAATTAAATAAGTAAGACACACATGTGTAAGCATCGTATTGTTTCATTAGTGTGACAAACTCAAAGAAAAAACGTGTATGTGGGGCCAGGGATTTAGCTCAGTGGCTTAAGCGCCTGCCTGGCAAGCATGAGGTTGTGAGTTCCATCTCCGGTACCAAAAAAAAAAAAAAAAAAGTGCATGTGTATGTACATGTACATAAAAAAGTAGTTAAGATAGTTGTAGTACTGATTTCTCTGAGTTTGCTGGAGGAAAAGATTTGTGCTGGTACTGTTCAGACAGTTGAATGCAGATGTCTTATGCTCTGGGTAAATGATTTGGGGCTGACAGTGTGCAATGTATATACCATTGTTGCCCCTTGATTGATGTGCTTTGAAATTTTGTTATAGTTATTCTCTTCTTCTTTTTTTTTCTACTTATCTTTTAATAAAATGGATTTGGAAAAAACAAAAACAAAAAAACCTACAACCTTTCCTTTGTTCTAGTGCCCAGTGCTTTGGACATGAATTTGGCTGAGTCAATGTTCATCTAAAATCCTGGAAATAGTGGCCCTGAAGCAAGGCCAGCAGATTGCTGTAGCTGCTGGTTTCAAACAGGAGCCTAAAGAGAATTCTTTCAGTGGTCTGTTGGCCATTTCAGAACTTTGGAAATGGAATGGTCAATTCATCAAAAAGAAATAGCAGGTGAGTATGGCGGACTTTCGGCGGCCTGCAGGAGCGAGACCCTGGTGCCTCAGGACCTGCACTGTGCAGTTGACTCGGGGTGCCAGGAGAACAAGGAGCTCCTTGCCTCTCTGGGGGGGTGGCTGTGATCCTGCTGGTGGGCAGGCTGAGAATCAGACATCTCATGTCGTCCTGTCCCCTTAGCAAGTGGGAGCCAGTTAACTACACATCTTGTTAAAAAATTGGCTATGGTATTTAGTATGAGCTCCCCATATGCAAAGATATGGACAACCATTTGGAAGAAAACAAGAGACAATATGACAGATAGTGAAGATCCCTGGTTGTATAGCTTTGAAATTTATGCTTTCTTAGGTCCCGTTCTGTTCTGGTTTGTTGTGTTTAATTTTACCCCCCTTAAAATAAAATTTAAAAAATATATATATGTGTATATATATATATATATATATATATATATATATATATAAAAGAGGGGAAAAGAAAGTGCTCTAAAGGATATAACTGCAAGTATGTTTAAGTGTGTAAGATAGATGACCACATTACTGTTTTTGTTAGATTGTTGAGCAGAACTGTTAATAGTCTCACTGTTTGAATGTCTACTTTGTGTGCTTTAATTTTGTAACTTAAACAACTATTTCCGATGATGACAGTATGTAACCTATCAAGTGGCGATTTCTTAGTGTTTTTGTTTTTGTTTTGTTGTTGTTCTTGTGGTTCTTTTATTTTTTGCCTTTGGAATTCTGTATTGTTGCTACCCTTTTTCTGTTTTGTTTGGTTGTTTTCTTTTTTGTTTTTTCTCTTTAAATAAAATTTAAAAAAATAAAATAAAATCCTGGAAATAAATCCTCCTTTTTCCCCACTGGTCTCTCTGATTTTTTGGATTCTGCAACAGTATGATTGTTTTGCCTTTTTTCTTTTTAAAAATTAATTAATTTTGGTCTTTTTGAGGCAGGGTCTCACTATGCAGCTCAGGCTGGCCTTGAACTCACTTTGCAGCCCAGGCCTTGAACTCACAGTGATCCTCCCGAGTGAGTGCTGGGATCACAGGTGTGTCGCCACACCCTAAACCTCACGGAAATTCCAGGCCAGCCTAGGCTATTAGTGTAGCAAGATCCTGTCTCAAAAAAACAAAACAAATCATACATACATGCACACATAAATGGCTTATTCAGCAGCTAGCAGGGAGACAGAAGCACTAATGAGGTCATGAGGGCCACCTGGGTGGCAGGAGGGACAGTGACTGCTGCATGGCCTCCGCAAAGGCACGGTTCAGGGCGTGGCTGGAGGGTGCAGGATCCAGCATGTCTGGTGCTGACTAGACAGGGCTCGGAGAGGCCAAAGGCCTTGATGCCACCAGCTGAGGGTGGGGCCTGGTACTGGGCTCCCAGGCAAGAGGGTGAGTTGGATGTGTGCTTGTGGGACCTCAGATGCCTGCCCCATGTCTGCTAGGTGTGGGGCAGGCAGGGTGTGCCAGGCAATGGGCAGAGATGGGGGTGGTGCCAGAACAGAGGAACCCATGGGAGGACTCAGGGCACCCACGTCCAGGTGGTGCCCCATAGGGTGGCCCAGTAGGGTGCGGCCTCCAGGAATGAGCCAGTGATTTTCTCTGCAGTGCTGGAGGCAGGGGAGGCCGAGGTGGGCTGGGGCTGGGCTGTGTATCCCGTGAACCAGAGTCGCTGTGCGTGTGGTGCAGGCTTGCTGAGGGGCTGAGGAAGACTCCGGGATGATGCTGGGGATGGCGAGTTGAACGGTGGCCCAAAAGACATGTTCACTTCCTCTGAGACAAAGTCTCACTCTGTAGCCCAGGCTGGCCTCAAACTCATGATCCTCCTTCCTCAGCCTCACAATATTGAGATTACAGGTGTGTACCACCATGCCCATCACCATCATCATCACCTCCTCCTCCTCCTCATCATCCTCATCTTAGTGATTGCTTGATCTTAATTTTATTTGGAAAAGTGTCTTTGGTGTAATTAATTGTCCGCAGACACAATCATCTTGAAATATCTAGGTGAGCCCTAAATTCAATGACAGGTGTCCTTACAGAGAGCCCTGTGAAGACAGAGGCAGTGAAAAGCCACAGCATGCTGGAGCACCTTCCTGAGGAAATCCTCCCTGGAGCCCAAGGGAGCCTGCCCCTGTTGACCTTGGGATTTGGGACTTCCGGCCTGGTAACAGCAGGAAGATAAACTTCTAGTGTGGGGAGATGGTTACTGAAGAGTCAGGGAACTAGCACACAGGCTGAGAGTGGCATCTTCCAGGCTGTTCCACCCAGCTCAGGGGGATGCCAGGAGCTGGGCTGGGGGCTGAAGGAACCTTTGAGGGGATGGGAAGGGCCTGGCACAGGCTCGGCAGTCTCAGGACACAGCGGGTTCCTGGGAGGGGCTGCAGGCTGTAGTTCCCAGAGTTGTTACCCCAGGGAGAAAAATGTTTGGAAGGTCCCAAGTCCGTGCCAGCCCTTCCTGGGATATCCCATGTCCCAGAGGGGTGGGCAGTGTGATGTTTCCTCAGAGGCTGGGCCACTTGGGACATATCCTTGCCCACCTGAAAGTGGGGCGGTGGATCCCCTTCTAAATTCCACCTCCTGGAGCCAAGAAACCTCTGCTCCAATGTCCCCCATATAATAAGCCCCTCAGAGCTTGAGTGACCCCAGAGCTGCACAGCTGTGGTGTGCCCCTCTGGTTAACGTGACCTCTCTCTGCTGCTGGTCCTTGGTGTGGCTGCAGGGGCCTGAGATGCCTGAGGGAGCATGACCTCATTGCAGCACCTGACCTCCTGGCAGGGCTCAGGGAAAACAGGATGGGGTCAACATGATGAGCATTTCACGTGGCCGCAGCACAGCACCGCCACACTCCGGGCCTCCCCCAGAGGCAAGAAGGGCAAGTGGCTGGTTGGGGCTGGGTTCCCTCTCTCCGAGGTGCTGCAACCCAGTAGCCCAAACCACGTGCAGGAATGTGGCTGGCTGTGAGGTCATCATCCCCCCACTCCCCGTGACCTCAGGTGAGTCCCTTGATCCATCTGGGCTCAGTCCTCTCTCCATCTGATGGATGATGATTGTGGAGTATGACAGCCCCATGAGCCTCAGTTTGGCCTCTGATGGGAGGCACGAGATGGAGGGGAACACGGGCCATGGACTCTTCCAACGGGGGCCACGCCAGGTGCATCTGGAGGCCACAGCCAAGCAGTGGTGCGCGTGTGGGGTACGGGACACCCAGGTAGTTAAAGGCAAACTCTGCACTTGAGACCAGATCTGCCAAGCTGTCTTCACCAAGGACTCGATTTCCAACATTTTTTTTGTTTTGTTTTGTTTTTTGGTACCAGGGATTGAACTCACAGCCTTGCGCTTGTCAGGCAAGTGCCCACACCGCACCACTGAGCAAAACCCCTGGCCCTCGGTTTCTTATTTTTTTTTTTTTTTAGGTGGAGAGTAGAATATATTTATTGAGAGAAAGCTTCTGTCTGGAGAGAGACAGAGGGGGTCCCGAGCGGGTTGCCCCAGATTTCTAATATTTAATTCTCAGAGTTGTAGGCCAGGTGGGGTGGGGACCATAACTGCCCAAGGCCTGTCACTGTCAGGCTGATGGGGAGTCACAGCCCTCTGCAGGCTACCGAGCTCCCTACGGGTTCTCTAGTTGCCTTGGGGGTTCTGGGGTGCAAACAGAGTGGGAGCCCATGTGCAATGCAAGATAGGTTGCAAGGTGGGTGCAGGAAGCAGCCACCGAGGGGCACAGGGCTCAGTGCTGGCATCCTGGTCCTGTCCCTCCTCCTCACTCTGCCAGCCCTGGGAACTCTGTCCCTCCTGCTGGGCCCCAGGTCCCTCTGTCCTCCCACAGCCTGGGGCAGCAACAGGCCCTTTTCTACTTCCTGTCTCTCTGAGAAAGTTGGTTCTAAAAGCTGTTTTGTCTCTCTATTTTAATTCTTTTTGCAGAAAAATGTGTTTTTAATCAACTTTATAATAAAACCCAAACTGAGTTCTTGAAAACAACAGCAAAGAGAAATTGGTTTTTCAGTCAGCTTGGGAAGCGAAGTGCTGACTCTTAGCCCTGCAGTGGTCTGGGCTCCTCCTGCTCCCTCCCAGCCAGGTCAGGTCTGGGTTCTGGGTTCTGGGTTCTGGTCACAGCCATGCTTGCAACTTCTCCTAAATATCCCCACACTGTCCCCTCCTGAGCCCCTCGTCCCTGCCTGACTGCTGAGACCTTTCCTCTCTGCACAGCCCCTGCCCTCCCAGCTGCTCTGCCGCCCCCTATCTGGCTGCCTCCCATGCTGGTCCCCAAGAGTCCCCAGGGGCACTCTCTGAAAGGCAAATCTGACTCATCAGTGTCTTTTTCTCAAAATTCTCCTTGGACACAGCCTCCCCCAGGGGTGGAACCTAAATTCCCTTGCCCGGCACCCGGCCTGGCCTCCTGCTCTGAGTGACCCCAGGCCACTGTTTGTCTGATTTTGTCTTTCCTCATGGGATGCTGTTTGGGGAAGTGCTTGTGTGTGAGAACTGGCCGCCAAAGGCAAAGGCGCAGGACTGAAGAAAGCGGCAGATGACCCAGCATTGCACTGAATGCCATTAGGGGCTTCCACACAGAAGTGTGTCTTGGACAGTGGCAAAATGGATGCTCATGTGCTGAGGCAGGAGGAAGTTAGAAAATGGCGGGCTCTGGCCAACTGGAATGTTCCTAGACTTTGTCAAACACCATTGACATCAGGTAAGAAACAGTTGTGGTGTCAGTGTCTGGCACAAAAGCCTCAGTGACGATCTCTGCCATTTTGTTTCTCCTGTAGGATTTGGGATGGGAGCCTCCAGAGTCAGCAGATGGACAAGATGGTGGCTTCAACCAAGATGGCTGTGGGCAGGTAAATTGGATGCCTGCAGAGACACTTACCTCCATCCACTGGCCAATTCAACTCACTCAAGATGCAACCCAGGGCTGAGGATATAACTTAGTGGCACAGCACCTGCCAGGCAAGTGCAAGGTCCTGAATTCAATTTCTGGTACCCCTGAAAATAAAAAAGCCTAAATAGGCCCCATCCTCTACAGTATGCCACAACTTTGAGGCCACCTTGGGCTACATATATAGTGAGTTCAAGATCAGCCTAAACTATACAGTGAGACCTTGCCTCAAAACAACCACACACGTGAAGGAAGGACAAGTACTCTACCACTGAGCCACATCCCCAAGCACTATTTTATTTTTATTTTGAGACAGGATCTTATTAAATGCCCTGGCGGAATAAGCATCATGAAATAGGAAGAAAATATTGAAATTGTAGGGGAACAAGGGAAAGGGGAGGAGGAAAAGCAAAAAGGGAAAAGAGAGAGAGAGAAAAAAAGGAAATATGGAAACAAATCTTTTGTAAATGGGGAAGGAAAGGGGTTGAAGGGAGGCTGGGGAATGGGAAAAAAAGAGTTTTATCATGTACAGGTTCAAGTTCTCTATGATGAATGTGATCATTATGTATATCCAAAATGTACCAATAAAATCTGATTGAAAAAATAAAATATTGGGGGCAAAAGTGTCAGCCTGAAATTCTATACCAGCAAAAACATCCTCGGAAGTATGATGAAGTAAAGGCATTGTCAGGAAAAAAATAATTGCCCAGGCTGGGTTTGAATTTGAATCCTCCCGCCTCAGCCTCCCATTGTGCTGGGATTATGGGCATGGCCACCACACGCTGGTTTTGAAATTGCTTTTTCTTTTTTTTATTATTAAGAAATGCGCTTGAGTCATCAATTCCAGTTAATCTACACAGAGCTAGCTGCTCTCTCTCACCCTTGTATAACGGGCCCTGTGGATCATTAATAACTTGTTTAGCGGGCGCTCCCTGCATACTTTGTCCTTTTCCTCTCGTAGCAAAGAACATGGCATCAGCTTTCTTCTGTGTATGTCTATAAGGCTTGGCTTCCTGCTCTCTGGGTTAAGATAAATTCTCCAAAGCAGTGTCACTGGGCCCAAGAGCACGTGCATTTATGTTTCTAACACTGTAGGTCTTGCCATTTTACTTTCTCAAATATGGCCATTCCCCCAGGAGTATGTGACAGTGTCCCCGAACCCTGGCCGATGCTAAGTATCAGTTGGTCTAAACATTTGCCAAAATCACAGGCAAAACCTCAATGTTTTGAAATCGTGTTTCCTGAATACAGTGAAGCCTGAAATCTTTTCTTGTGTCAATTGGCCTTTTGAATTTCCCGTTCTGGTCCTCCTTGCCTAGTTTTGAATCATGTTGTTTTTATTTTTTTTTAAAAAGCACCTTACAGTACTTTTTTTGAACATTATTGGTACTGAATTTTGACTGCTTATCTGTGTTGCAATTGAACTCACAGTCTCAGTGTCAGGAAACGCTCCACCCTTGAGCACCACCTCCAAATCTGTCCCCAATATTACTGTCAGTGTAATATTTGTGTCACAGCATACAGTAGTTTGTATGTGCAGCATTCATCCCAGTTTTTATTGCAGAAATAAAAAAAAATAAGAACAACCATACAATGAGCCTCCAATACTGTATACCCATTTCTGAGTGCCCTGGCACCAGTATATGGCTAAATTTCCCCTCCCATATAAAGTGGTTCTTGTGACTTTGTTTGTGGTGGTTTTTATTTTTTATTTTTATTTTGTCTTTTTTGAGATGGGGTCTCAGTGTACAGTTCAGGCTGCCTTCAGCTCAATTTGTAGCTCAAGGCAGGATCTCGAACTGGCAACGATCTTCTTGCCTCAGCCTCCTGAGTGCTGGGATTATAGGCCTGCACCCCCACACCTGCATGTCTCCTATTTTAAATCATGTCATATGGAGCTCCCCTGACTTCTGTATCCCAGCTGGACTATGCCAAAGCAAGCCCTAGGCATCTTACTGTTACATCCAGAAGTATGAAAGCCTTGAATTTTTATATTATAAAATATACTAATCATCCAGGCATGGTGGTATGTGTCTGTAGTCCCAGTACTTGGGAGACTGAGGCAGAAAGATCACCATGAGGGTAAGGCCAGCCTGCACTGCATAGGGAGATCTTATCACAAACAAACAAATATGTACATATTAATCATCTGGTCTTTTTATTTACTTTTACATTTTATTTACATTTTAAATAGCACATTCACATGACCCAACATGCAAAAGAACAAAAATCTCTACCTTATCCTGTTTTGATTTTTCTCTGGAGAAATCACTCTTGCTATCAGTTTCTTTAGAGTCCTTATAAGTATAGAAGAAAATAATGTGCCCCCCGCCCTTTTCAAAGACAACTGATAAAGTCGCTGTGCAGCCAGCCATCTGTTATAACTTAACGTGTCCTGGACGTCGTTCCATAGAGAGCACTCTCATCCTTTTCAGTCCCTATCTCCATTCCATGGCTAGGCAAACAATAATCACTCATTTATCTTGTCGCTGCAGATGCTATTTAGGCTATTTCCACCTTCTGTGCTCCTTGATGACTTATGCATGAGCGCTGGACTGAGGGGGAGCTGTGTTTATACTCGGGAGAAATGTTGCCCAACTGTATGGTTGAGGTTGAGTTCTTTACACACCCATCGGTCGCCAAGGGAGGAGGGCTGTGTTTTCCTCCAAGTAAGTAGTAGGTGACCAAACTGTTTTTCATCATTGTCATCTGATAAGTGAGGAGTAGTGTCTTTTGCAGCTGTAATTTTCCTCTACTATATTAAGAGTTATTGTTTCTCCATTAACTGTGTCTTTGTATCCTTTGCCCTTTTTGCCTCCAATTCAGGTCATTGTTGCTTCACTTGTTAATGATCTGTAGAAACTCTTCATATATTAGAGAAATTGCTGCTTAGCCTCTGTTAGAAGTTGTACTTTTGCCCCAGTTCACAGTTTTTAAATTTTGACTTTGGTTGTGGTAGTTTTTATAGGGCAGTTAATTTTAATTTTTTTTTAATTTTTGTTTTTTAGAGAGTTGTACCAAGTTGTCCAGACTGGCTTTGAATTTATGAGTCACCTGCTTTAGTCTCCAGAGTAATCAGGATTATAGCCATGTGCCACCATGCCCAGCTAGAAAATTTTAATTTTCTATGTAGTTGAGTTTATTAATCTTTTAAGGCTTCAGATTTTCTATAATGCTTGGGTCTTCCCAAATATATATATATATATATATATATATATATATATATATATATATATATATATTCCAGGGCCCAGCACATGCTAAGCACATGATCTATCACTCGGCTGCTTCCTAGTCAAAGCATGAACTGTTTTTGTTTTTTGTTTTCTTTTCTGGCTTTTTGAGACAGTGTCGGGGTGTAGTCCAGGCTGACCTCAGATTTGCTTCAATCCTCCTGCTTTAGTCTCCTCAGTGATGATATTACAGGCGTGCACCACCATGGCTGCCAAAACATGAAATATTTTTTCATGGTAAGGGAGAACTATAATTTATTTAACCAATTCCCTAATGCATAACACTTAGTCTATTTTTTTTTTTAGATTAGCATCTCACTATGCAATTTAGGCGTGCCTTGGACTCACTTTGTAGCTCAGACTTAGGCCTCAAACTTGTGATCCACCTGCCTCAACCTCCCAAGTGCTGGGATTATGAGCATGTGCCACCATGTCCGGCTTTTTGTCTTTTTTTGAAATAGGGTTTTGCTATCAACTTACTTTGTAACCTAAACTGGCCTTGAATTCATAGTGATTTTCCTGCCTCAGTCTTGAAAGTGTTGGGATTACAGGTATGCGACACCACACCTGGCTGCTTAGTCTATTTTTGACTTTCTAGTATTGTAACTAATATTGTAATGAAAAGCCCTGTACATAAATATTCAATTTTCTCAGGCTAAATTCCTGATAGTGGGAGTCTCCAAATTGTCCTCCTGAAAGCTGAAGGACTTTTTGTCGCTTTTTGCGCTCAGAATTGGTGCCGAGGAGGGAGAGGTGTGGACGGAGGGTAGAAAATCCACTCTGGTCAGATTTAGCTTCCTCTTCCCTCCTGAGCCACAGAAGAGGAGAGGTGAGATCTGAGGAAGGGGGCAGGAAGGCATGAGACAGGGCAGGAGGGAGAGGGAAAACCCCAAAGAACCTCTCAGGTCCCGCTCAGCACATGCTTACTCTTATTTAGCACACGGTTCTAGATTGCAAGATATTTGACTTGGCTTTTAAAATCACAGCAGCAAGCCGAGCATGATAGTGGATGACTGTAGTCCCAGCACTCAGGAGGCTGAGGCAGAGGGATTGCTGTGAGTTCGAGGCCAGCCTGGGCTACAAAGTGAGTTGAAAACCATCCTTTGTTTGTTTGTTTGTTTGTTTGATATAGGGATTGAACTCATGCACTCGTGCTTGCCAGGCAGATACTTATGCCCCTGAGCTAAACCCCTGGCTGAAAGCCATCCTGAACTGCATAGTGAGACCCTGTGTGGAATAAATAAATAAATAAATAAATAGGAAGAAGCAATCAATCTGGACCAAGCAATCAATCTAAAGATCCCACTGGCCCCAGGAACAGACCAAGAAGACATGATTAGGTTGGACAGTCCCTGAACATGCTTCTAACTCTGAGAATCCAGAACTCATCTTGCATATTGTGGCAGGCACCAGTCCCCTAAAGATGTTCTGGTCTTCATCTCCAGAATAATCTGTGACTATGTTGTGCTCCACAGCACAGGGGACATAGATGCAAGTGCAACTGCTATTCAGTGGATTTAAAATAGTAAGAGAGAGGCACATGTGTGCCAGGCAGCAGGGACAAAATCAGAAGGAGACCGGACAGGCCACTCCTGGCTTGTAAGACGGAAGGGGACGCTAGCCAAGGAATTCGGGAAGCCTCAGAAGCTGGGCGGACAGTTACCTCACCCACTAGAGCCCTGGGAGGAAGGCACCCCGCCAACACCTTTGATTTTAGTCTGGAGAGACCTGTTTGGACCTTTGACTTCTAAAACTGTAAGACTGTAGAGCTGTGCTGCTCTGCATTTGTGTTCATCTGTTAACAGCAGTCATAAAAAATACAAATGTCACCTTGTACTGCCCAGTAAAAGATGCTGGGGCAGCGGGAGGCCCTCAGAGCACAATCAGCGTTCTCCCAACTCGGTCCCTCACTTCTTAACCGAGGGCTCCCAGGTACCCGAAAGGTAGCCGCAGACCTAGTGAGAGTCAGCCCTGGAAGCCACCTCCCGACCGGACGCCAGCTTTCCGTTTCTGGGGAGTCGGGCCCTGCGCCCCTCCCCCAGCCGCAGCTGCCGTGCAGATGTGCGGGGCAGGGCTGGGCCTGAGCCCACCACGTCCCTGTCGGGTCGGGCCGAGTAGGAGGTCGGGACCCGGAGAGCGATTGCGGTCCAGGCTGGGACGTCGAGGACCCGCGCCGGCCCCGCCCGGAGGCGGCCTGCGGGCGCTGGGGGCGGCGGAGGGGTCGGGTTACTTCCCTTTAAAAGGGCACCGGAGGCGGAGTCCGCGCTGCTGGCCCGGAGCGGCCCGGGACGCGGCTGGATCGCAGGCGAGTGGGGTCCCCGGGCGGGTGCGGGCGGTTGGGGCGCAGCGCAGGGAGCGGGGACCGCGACGCCTCGCGCGCTCAGCCGGGCACCTGCGGCCGCCGCGGACCTGGATGGGTAAACTGAGGACGGGAGCAGAGGGTTCTTTTGGCCAAGCTCCCCGTGCGATCGCGTGACCCAGGGGTCCCCGCGGCCTCTGGACGGCTCGGAGAAGCCCCCAGCGCGGTGGGTGGGGACCTACAGGGTGGGGACGAGGGGCCGCGGGGCGGGGACCGGCCGGAGCCCCGAACCCACGGTGTGGGGTCCCCGTCCGCCCCGACGGGCAGCAGCGCGCAGGGTGCTGGCCCTGCGGAGAGGAAGGAAACCCGGCTGTGGGCAGCCCGGGGTCGCCGGCCCCCACGCGGTGCACGTCGCCGAACGGAACTGAGATTTAGGGACGGTGGCGTCGGCTTAGCGCCCTCCCTGGAAGCAGCGACGCAGTTTAGGGTCCTGCTAAGCCGGGACAGCTCCGAAGCAGGGAGCGCCCACTGGGCTGTGTGCCCTGGGGGTTTGTGACTTGAATGTCCACCCCCAGCTCCCAACGACCCAGACAAGGCCATGCGGCTGGGTGGTCAAGGCTCCGACGTGGTGACAGACTTCGGGGCTGATGGTCGCGTGGTCCCCAGCTCCTACTGGCCTGGACCTCCCTGATCCTCCTTTTCAAAAGGAGAAGTCCCGCCAGGTGGCCCCTCTGGCCCTGGGGTTGGAGGAGGGAGGTGGTGTGCAAGAGGCGGCCCAGGCGCCCACAACCCGGGTGAGGGAGCGGGGAGCAGGGAGGGAGGGGAGAGTGGCTCCTGTCTTCCAGGGTTCCTGGCCCAGTTTGGGCCCCATCCTACTAGGCCTCCTCCCGATGGAGCCCTGAGTCCAAGGCTGGACTTGAGTGTGAGCCACCCACAGGGCGTGTGTTTCATAGGCACGGGGAGTAGGCTTGCAACCCCCTGCCCCTGCCCAGGATGGGTGCCGCCCTCTCTGTCTGGAATCTGCCAGCCCAGGGCTCCCTACTATCCCAGATCTATCCACTCAGGCTTCCAGCGCCTCTACCCCAGGAATTTTCTTTCTGGGTTCTGTGTAGCCAGCGAGGCGGTGGACCCCATAGGAAATGGGCCCTGGTGAGGATCTGAAACCCCACACAGATGGGTGGATGGAGATGCTGCCCTCACCCACGTGCCTGGTGGGCAGCTGCTGCCAGTGGAGCCCAGGGCTGGTGACTGTCACCAGGCACCCTTCTGAGGCCGAGGTTGAGCTCCACAGGCCAGAGTCTGGAAGTAGCTCCAGTGATGCCTAAGGACAGGAAGTCCACTTCCCAGCACCTGGTCACAGTCTTAACTGTCTCTAGCTGCGCTCTGTAGTTCTTGGGCACTGCCGCTGTAGAAAATATTGGGGCTGTGCACGAGGTGCTCATGGGAGGCGTGTGTGGTTAGGTCTGGAACCTGCTGCCAACTCACTGCGTTACCTTGGACAAGTCACTGAACCTCTCTGTGCCTCTGCGTCCTCCTCTGCCTAATGAGACTTGTCATCCTGGTGGGGCACACAGTGGATGCTCGGTCACACCCGTGAGCATTGCCAGCGGGATCTGCATGTGTGACCAGCAAGGTCTACAGCCAGTGTGGCCATCTGTGGCCTGTGTACTCACTCCCACAGCCCACAAGGGCCCCTCTGCCCCCCCTTTCCAAGGTCCCCGAGTTGGGCTGCAGAGGCTGGCTTCCCATGGGGCCAGTGCAGTTCTCACAAAGGAACAGAGTCCGGGGCTCTCAGAGGAAGCACCCTGGGGCCTGGCCTGGGCCCAGGCCTGGCCCGACCAGCTGCAGCTGGGGCCTCAAGCCCAGGAGAAACCCAGGTCTGAGGGTGTCCCATGCAAGGCCAGCCTCATTCCTGCTCCACATATTGCAGGTTGTCCCCAGACCCTGGCCACACAAGGGGACCCCGAATGGACCACAACCCATCGCAGCCCCCTGGTGTCTCCTTGCTCAGATGGAAGCATTTTTACCACCGCCTGACGCTTTTGGGTAACATCTACACATGTGGCCGTGCTCAGGTGTGATCTGTAGCACAACTGTCATCAACCTTAATTCTGTTGTTGCTGTTGTTTATAAGAACTTTTGTTTTCTGGAGTAAAATGGGTAGAGCAGAAATCCACAAGCCAGAGGACAGAAGCCTGTAAAGGTGGCGCTCCCAAATCAGCACGGAGCTATGGCTCCCGAAGCCCGTGCAGCTGTCCAAGATGACTGGGGGGTGGGGAGGGACCTAAATGAACAGCTTTTAAACCAATAGTTAAAATTGAGGCTAAGTAGCAAAGCAAACCAATTTAAAGAAAAATACTAAGGGAATGACACACAGGGGGTCACTTGGTACTGGGTGACAGCCAGTGGACCAAAGAGGTGCTGCGTGGGGGGCGCCTGTCTGCCGTGGATCCACCTGCAATTGCTGTCTTTTCCTGATGATGCCCCCAAGGCCCCAGACAGGCTGTACCCTGGGGACAGTGGGGAGCTGCCCAGGTAGCACAGCTGAAAGAAGCCAGTGGGGTGAAATAAGGGATAATGGGGAGAGGGCTGTGGGCTGGATCACATCAGACCTAGAGGTCCTGGGGAGGATTACAGATGTAGTTGCTCCTTTCACCAACATTTGCTGAGCTCCTGTTCTACTCCAGGCACGCAGGGGGAGTAGTACAGAGCCGCAGAACCCTCCAAATGCCTCCTGGTGGCAGGCTTCTGAACACAAAGAGTGAGAGGGGCTGTCACAAGTGACAGACCAGTGATGTGTGAGCTGGGTTTTGAAGGATGAGTATGAGTTTTACAGGAGAGGCAAAAGGCATTCCTGGTAGAGGGAAAAAGCAGAGGCACAGAAAAATGTCAGAGAATCTTGGGAAATGCTGGCAGTTAGAGCTCCAGTTTGAAGTAGAAAGAGGAGAGGTCAGAGGACCAAGTTCATAGAAGATTTTGAGGCCCAAGCCAGAGTTAATGTCTCATTCCAAAGGTTGAGAGGAGCTGGGGACCTGGTTTGAATGTGAGTCACACCCATACCCAGAGGGAAGTCCCTCTGATGCAAGTGCTGGCTGGGTTGAGTGACTGGACCCAAGCATGGGTACCTCTGCCTGTCGGGGCATGAAGTGGCCCGGGTGGGGAACTGCAGAACCCACCCCTCTGCACCCCAGCCCCGGCTGCCTGGAGTGGGTCCTCTGGTGTGAGCGCTGGCTTGGGAAGCCTGCCTTGGGCCAGTGTGGAAGCCCAGAGCCCTTTCACAACAACAGGCATCCCAGCCAGCTGGGCTGTGGCCTGCAGCCAGAGCAAACAGGAAGAGACCACGGTGGGCTGGGCTGGGCGGGGCAGGGCCTCCCTTTGTTTGGAGAAGGGATTAGGCCTTGTGGGCTGCAGAATTTTCTGCTGCAAAAGTGGGAGGCAGCTTCAGGCACAGCAGGGACAGAGGAGACCAAGGTATAGGGGTACCTGGTCACCACGTGCTTTCGGGGCACCTTGATGATGCCTGGCCTGGGCAAGTTCTCCTGTGAGGAGAGTGACTGGGAGCACACTCGACGCCGCCTTTGGGGGCCACCACTCCCCTGTCACTGCCCTTGGCCCTTGGCCACCCGCAAGACCTGGTGAGGCGGCTGCTTGGCCACCACCAAGGCCCAGGCTGGCCTTTGATGCTGGGGCCCTGCACGCAGAGCACCCTCGATCTGTGAAGTAGACTGCCGGACTCCTCCGGGAGAGATGCTGGCCTCTGCAGGCTAGGCGCGAGGTGACGGCGTCTCTCTCTGTCACGTGGGCGTACGTGAATCACGCATTGAACACAACTTCCTGCAGGCTGTGGGGCAGGAGGTGTGCAAGGCCCTTAGGTGCGGCTGGCACTGAGCCCTGAGGTGCTTAGGTCTGACATGAGCCCTGCATGTCTGCTGTGACAGGCGGGAGGGTCCGAGAAGGAGCAGCCCGTTCTCCTGGGGACTCACGCCAGACAGGGGCGAGTGCAGCAGAGGCTGCAGAGACTGGCACCGGGGAGTTTCTCCTCCGTCGACTCAGTCATCCGAGTACACACTGAGTTCCTCCCCAAGTGCTGGTAGCAGAAAGAACTGACCCTTACAGGGCCGGAAGTCCATGACTCAAGTTATCTTCACCCTGGTCTAATGAGCTTAGGGTGCTGAAGGAGCTAATAGAGCTTGGCCTGCTCTAAGGCCTCAGAGGTCAGAGTAGCCTCTCTAAGGAGGACTTGATGGATAAATAAGAATTAGGGTAAGAGGGAAGCAAAGTTGATTCAGGCAGCGGGAATGGCATGTACAAAGGCCCTGTGGTGGAGGGTCTGGGTGAAGGTCACAGTGGTTGGAGAACTTGACAGGGGAAGCTGGTCGGGATGAGGCTGGAAGTGGGCAGGATGAATGACTGCCCTTGGCCTTGGCGGTCCCCGAAGGAAGTCTGCTCGGATTCCACAGAGCAAAAGGAAAGTTTAAAGTAGTGGCATAAAGCAGTGCAGGGTATGTGCTGGACAGGTGGAGGGGCCAGAGAGGTAACCAGGAGGGTGTAGCAGCATCCACAAACAGGGCATGGTGGGAGTGGGGTGTGGATGGAGGTAAAGGACCAGGAGGTTTGTGAGAGAAGAAGCTGGTGGATGGCAAGGGCAGCAAAAGCATCATTGCCCTGTATGGGAGGACTTTACTGAATATGATAAGTGATATCTTTATTTCCACCCCAGATAGAAAAAGTAGTTTTAAGCTTGGGATAAGAAGGAAGCGAATGGTGGGATTGTGGTATAGCAAACCAGTAAGCCCAACCCTCTGGGAGGTTGAGGTAGGAAGATTGCAAGTTTGTGCCCAGCTTGGACAATTTAGTGACTTAACAAGACCTGTCTCAAAAAGGGCTGGAGATGTAGCTCACTGTGAGGGTTCTGGGTTCGATCTCCAGGACTACAAAAGAAAAAAAAGGGGGTCATGAGCTGGGGATTTAGCTCAGTGGCATAAGCACCTTCCTGGCAAGCGTGAGGTTGCAAGTTTGATCCCTGATACAAAAAAAAAAAATCATTAGGTTTTACTTATTAAATCTGTTGAACAAGCCTGAGACATGAATATGTTATTTGTTTATGGGAGGAGAGGTCTAGAAGCTAAAATTACCTGCTCAAGTCACAGCTGGAAGGAAACGAAATCTCCACCTGCCTGCTTAGCTTTAAAACTGAGTACACCGGCTCCTGGCCCTCTGCTAGGACGCTCCCTCTGTGTGTGTGCTGAGGGGGGGTGCCTGGATGTAGGGAAGGGTGGGCAACCCGGACAGCCAGGAGGGCTTCTGCTCTGGGAGTGCAGGGGGGGCTGGCACTTATGGGAGGAGTCCCTGCCGCCCTTCTGGGGATCCAACAGGGACATCCATACCCCCTGCATGTCCTGCCGCAGGTTCCTGAGAAGTCCTTCCCTGATTCCTGCTGCTGATCTTCCCAACACCTCTGCTCTTGGGCAGGGGCAGACTGGTGCCACCCAGGCACCCCCTCAGTTGGCAGCCAGTAACTGGGCTCTCTTCACTCCCAGCAGGCAGCCCTGAGCAGAGCCGTGGTGGGAGCCCTACATGCTGCCCTGGATTGCCTCTCGGAGCCGGGGGGCAGAGTGCACCCCTGCCCAGCCCAGTGACCTTCGCCTGTCTGATCCCTGGTTAATTTTTGCCCAGCCCAGAAGCTGTGGGGCTCCACCCCACTCCAGGATATAAGCCTGGTCCTCAGCTGCTTCGTCCTCTGCAGAGCCAAGCCACTCCAGCTCCCTGCCCACCCGCACCATGGCCAAGGGCTTCTACATTTCCAAGTCCCTGGGCTTTTTGGGCATCTTCCTGGG